>JAUZSU010018535.1:0-22487 GCA_034780255.1 Parotocinclus maculicauda
TTAGTTTTAGTCGACTAATTATCATAAGAATATAGTCGACTAAATCTACAGTCAATTCAGTCGACTAAAATATAAAGAGTGTAATATGTGAATACTTTTTCTTCAGTTTCCTTGAATGTTTAAAGTCATTATATACACAAAAAGAAACATTTATTAACCAATTATGAAATATTAATAATGTTTGAAATACCAATATCTTTTAACAAACATCTTTATATACCTGACCTTGCATATTGAGCAGAACAATACAATATTGATTATGAGTAGGTTTGCTATGCCTGAGAAATAAATGCATTGTTCATAACAAATTACATAATGCATTCTTTAACTGAGTACAGTAAAAGCAGCAGTGCAAAAATACGCACCAAACATATAACAAAAGAGTATTTATAACAAAATTTAGTATTCACAGGTTAATTATTTTACGACCTCAAAGGAGAAATGTGCCCATACATCGTCTCTTCTTTTTCTCCCTGCTGACATTGTCTAGATAACTTCAGTTAAATCAGGAATAACGACAATTCACAAAGCTAGTATGGTCTTCCCGGATTTAGATCAAATTTGTGCGTTTGATTGGATAGCTACCTGGCTTATCCCGCCTTTCCATATATTTTGAAATAGTTTGATGATGATTGGATGCTTTCCTAACTTGTCCCTGCCTTTCACAGAACTAATTCAGTTCTGATTGGACGTCACCTACGCCGAACATTTTCATTTCTTTTTTATTTGTTGACGAAAGTGACAATTATAGTGTCAGTAAGTAGTTTTTGTTTAGTTATCGTTTAGTTTTCGTCATTAAGTCAAGGTTCGTTGACGAAAACTATAACGAAAAATGGATTGTCAACGAAATTAACACTGCTGTCCACAAACCTTAGAAACTGTGAAAACTACTTTTATTTACTATAACTGCACATCTGTGGTGGTATTTATGACAATTTTATTAATATTATTTTCAATATCTTTACAGGTATTAGAACTCACTCAAATAAACCTGGTGACCAGTGTCCCCAGCAAGTGGATATGCAGTCATCCAAAGCCAAAGCAGCAGCTGTGGGTACTGAGGTTTCTTTGCAATCGATATTGGGCACACAGCCAGTGAGTGAGCCAGGTATGAGCAGGAAGCGACGGCATAAACCAACCACACAAGACTATCAGGAGCCTGTCACAAAAGCCAAGAGACAGCTTGCCCAAAAATCCCAGGAAAATAAGCCATCTAACCCTTACTGGGAACCAGTTCCTCCTGGAGTGGAAAGGACCCTGTGGCTCCTCCCGGTTTGTTCCTCACA
Source organism: Parotocinclus maculicauda (assembly GCA_034780255.1). Taxonomy (NCBI): domain Eukaryota; kingdom Metazoa; phylum Chordata; class Actinopteri; order Siluriformes; family Loricariidae; genus Parotocinclus; species Parotocinclus maculicauda. Next base: position 1,287 of record JAUZSU010018535.1, read on the forward strand.
GCCTGTAAAGTTTCCTTGTTTAAACCAGCCTGTTGTAGTCCTTAATCACCCAGACACAGATGTTCCCGAAGTGACAAACATTATGAGGTCTGTTCATAGACTCAAGGGGGCAGTGCAAAGTGTTGTGCTTTCTCAGGGAACTCTGAAAGCTCTTTCAGAATTTAACTGTGACTCGTTCCGTAATTCACGTGCAAATAGCTGCCATTCTTTTCATTTTAGAAGAGTATGGCCTCAAGGGACAGTGAAAGAAAGGTTTTCTTTGAAACTTAAGCTGAAGAGATTAGGTAGCAGTATGTTTGAAGTTGTACCTCCATGCTCTAAGGTGAACAAGTTGCCATCAAGCTTTAGGTGCTGGTTTTGCAGTCGCCTCTTTAAAGATCAGGAGTTATGGATAGGTCACGGTCAGAGGCATCTGATGGAGGCAACACGAGACTGGACTGAGCTATTGAAGTGACAATCAATTTCATATATCGATTCAATCATGTTTCAATTGATTTTACAATCCTCACACTGTAATTTAAAGGTATTGCCATACGGCAGCAAAATTTCAGATATGTATTTTTTCTTTACAATAATTGTTCTAGAGCCGACATTCCAACCTCCAGACTGCAAACTGGTATTGGGGCACATTCTTTTTGTGTAGTGGAGGCATGAATCAATCAAATTAGTGTGTTTAGAAATTCGTTTTGTTTTATCATCAATGTACAAAATAACATATGTTAAGCTGTCCACAGGGGTGGAGAATTCATAAAATTATTACCCTGAATGTATGATATGCTTGATAGCTTCTTAAGTGCAATGATTCAGACTGATGTTTACATGAGTTCAGATCTACAGTTAAAAAACAGGCATTTGGGACAGTGCTACAAAGCAAGAAATCCACTGCCTATTCCACTATACCTATTTCTTTGTGCTCTCAAAAATATATTTGAAAATAATTGTACTAGGCTTTCCCCAACCGTTTATATGGATGAATCGCCAACCAGTCGTAATCACCATATCATGGTCAATTCATAAAATGTCCAAAAGAGCACGTATTCTGTAACCTTAAAATTTAAATGTAGCATCCAGTGCTGGATTGAAATGGATTGAAAATGTTCCACAATTGGAATAAAGAACTCCTGCTCTAGGACTAGGATGTGTGCGCACGTCACAGGGTGTAAAGGAGGTAGCATAATTATTTTTTTCCCTTGGATATTAGGGTATAACATTAGTCTCACTTGGTACTATTGGGTTAATAACCCGTCTCAGGGACAGTAGGCCAATGACACAAACATTATTTATTTTTTTAGCATTGTGTTAGTGTACATTTAATAAAAACGCAATGTGATTATGGGTGATGTGATTACCATTGCTGTAGCTACACTTTAGTTACGTTATTTATGTTGTTGAGATGAATTGCCTTGTTTCTCTTATTTGAATACCAAATGGAATTTTTGTCAACTACAAACAGGATTACTTGTTGTAAAAACGTATTTATGACTGTAGGCAAGACAACTGCTAAAATGATGAACTGATACAAGAGCTTGTCTTATATCACTGACCAACTTCAACAACAACCTTATATGTATTTATTTATGAATGTAGCATATTTGTCCTTCTTTTTCTTGTTAAAAAGTTCTGTGTGCAGATGGACAATTAGAATATTTGTTGAAAACGTAACTTTCCACACCCTCTGTTGTGAGAGAAGGGTCACGGGTCAGCAAGGGCAGCAAGCATGTCCTTCAGCTGCCGACTGTTTCTTTTTCACCAGCAGGTGGTGGGCTTCTCCAAAGCAAACATGCTCGCCTCGTCCATTCACTGATCTTGCTGGTGCCCCTGAGGGCTGACAGCCACTGCTGTTGGAGTGACAGGGAAATGTACCCCTTGTTTGACCCCCCCGCCCTGAGACAATGGCTTATTGTGGCTGAGCAGCATACAGTCAAGTCTAGCACATTTGACTGCAGTGCCATGCCCTGAGAGGTATTATTGTTATTATTATTTATTATTATTATTATTATTATTATTATTTTTTACCATTTTGTCCTAGTTTGACCACCATCTTAATGATTGTGTATTTTACTAAATATCACTTAAGTATCCCCTGGACCTGTAACAGTAAGCAGTTAGGGAACTTAATTGTTTAAGAATGCTTTGTGCATTGTTGTCACTGCATACCAATGTCTGCTTGTTATAGTTACAGTAATGAAGTATGTATCACTTGATTTGTTCATACATCAGTGTTATCAAAGACAGCAGTGTATTACTGCTACAAGGCCAACATGTATGATGATGTTGAAACATGAAACATTATATAGATTTTCCCCTTAGCCTCGACTATTCTAGAAAGTTCTTTGAAAAATGGCTTTTGGGTTTTGACTTTCATTCCAGTGACATTCTAATTTATCTAATGTAAATGTACCTGTCAGGTGTACAGGTAATTTAATTTCCACTGCTCCAGTGTCAACTTATGCAAAGCTGATATGGCCAACTGTTTCATTGTTGTTGCTGGTCCTAGATGTTTTACCTCATGCAGTTGACTAGGGTTAACTGACTTGTTCTAAAGGTGGCAGCCTATGGCCATTGCCCAACCACCGTGCTCTTCAGTAGAACCCATTCTATTTGTAGTGTTTGTCCATGGAGGTTGCATGGCTGTAGTATTGATTTGATGCACCTTGTAGCTAAAATAATCTAAAATAGCTAAATCTTTACTCATACTTTGGCCATGCAATATGTATTTCATAAATTTAGTTTTTAAGATTGACGTTAATATTGTTAATTCAACACATTGCAAGTAATCTATGAAATGAGGCAGTTTTGTTGCACTTAATTATTTGTTGTAATATGATTACTAGTTCCGATTCCAGTGCTAAAGCCATAGTCAAAAACTGTTTACTCCAGATCTCTTATTTAACCAAACTACAAATTTGACTACAAAACAAATAAACATACAAATAGAAATTCTGCATGTTAAACTGTGAATAATTCTTAATAGTGTACTACATATTCAAGTGCCTTCTCTTAATTTTGTTCATGTATATTGTGCTGTGTGTAAATTCCATGCTGTGTGAAATAATGTGATAAAGTATGACACTTAATGTTTTCAGGATCACTCCTTGCTTAGAAAGTGGGATGAATATTATTATTATTTAATATCAAAATTGAATGTTGTGTACACTAGAAAAGGCAGTTGCATTTTTATTGCTTTATAAAACTTTGAAATACAAAATTGACTATAATAAACTATAATTCAAAGGTATACTATTCCTTAGTTGACTTCTCTTACAGTAATACAAGATATACAAGGCAAATAAAATCAATTGTATGTATGAAATCACTCACTTTAACAAAACTGTTGAATATAAAGTTTTCAGTATTAAAATTATTTTCACTCTATTTAGCTTGTCTATTACGAGGATGTATTTTTAAACACATAAGCTGGGGAACTGTGATTCCAGGAGTGTTCCACCCTGGTAAAGTGGAGTGAAGTCACGGCTTTACTGCATGCCTCAGCTTGGTGGAGTCTTTGGTGTTGCTTTGTGTGTCCACCAACACAAGTACGTTCCTTTGGTGGTTCTCAATGATGTCAGAGACTGTTTTAAATCGCTGTAAGAGAGAAAATAAGGGGTTGTTTCATAGAGAATATTGTTTTTATGTTTCAAACTAAATAAAAACAGTTTAAACCTTAATTCTGAAAACCCTATTCTCAAGGGGCTAAATGGTTATTGGATTATGGGGCAATTCCTTCTTTTACAATAGACAATCAGTGATCTTATTTCCTGCCATGTCTGTAGTTTTTATATTACAGGAACTTTTTTTTAGAAAATAAAACAGCATGTCTGTTACCTAACAGGCAGGAATTGCCTCACATTACCACTGCTATTCTCCAGTCTAGCATGTGAGTAAAAATACATCATAGATGTTCGTGAAACTACAGTTAGCAGCTTTTTTAAAGAAAGTTAACGGGACTGGATGTCTATGGAATACCTGTTAACCTGCTAGAAACTCACTCATGCTGCAGGAATTGTAAGGAAGGTGTAACATTTAGTTTTATCACTGAGGAGTCAACTAAACACTTCATTACAGACATGTTGTCCCTCTGATAAACTAATCCACTACTGATAGGGCTCTTGGTATATAATGATATACAAATCATGGGAATTTAAACAACTCTAAATCAGAAAAAAATGGTATGGAAAAAGCAAATAAATATATAAAATAAATATATCAATAAAAAAAAAATGCAGTGTTTTTTTTTATTTTATTGCAGAACCCATTAACCCAAGATAATTCTGTTTTTGATTGTTTGTTTTGCCTGATGAAGTTAATTTTATTTGTTATATAATATAACATATTGTTAAATATATATATATATATAATATATAATATATAATATACAGGGTGAGTCAAAAGTCACAGGCTGTAATTTTCATAAATGGGTATAAGGGATGCAACAGTGCTGTGCGAAATTGGTAGTCAATTTGGGTGTCGGCTGTTGAAATTGCGGCTATGATATGACAGATGCGTTCTCTGGACGTCAGAATCGTCAGTTCCCCAAATTTTCAGTTACCACAAGAGATGGTGGCAGTTTATTTCTATGCTATATGACCACGTTCTTATTGGAAAAACTTGCCCTTGATCCAAGATGGTGATCATGTTCTGGACATCAAAGGTGCCCCCCTCACCCATTACATGCAGGGATATTTAGATGTGTAATTTTCCCTTTTTTCCCTTGGGGAAAGCACTATAGAAGCACTATTTCAGTCACTTCATATCTTTGCCTGAGGAACATGGTCTTAAACATTTAATCAGTTGTGTTCATTATGTGTTACATGTTTAAAATAACATAATTAAAAAACATAATTTTCAATTGATGTTTCAGTTAACATCATTAGCACTACATTGGCTCATCCCAACCACACAAAACCTGAACAAGCATGGGTTTCATGTCTGTAGTGACATAAAAGTCTAAATTAATTTAAGAAACATTTTTTGCATTGTCCATACCATCCCGATTATTTATTTGGAATTGTACATAAGGACAAAAATCTTTATGCCAACGAACCAGGTTCCCAAACACTCCAATTAATACATGTAAATCAGCTACTCTGAGAACCTGAGCCATCATCTGAAATAATTTGATTGTAATGACTGAGAGAGTAAATAACAGAAGCAGCATGGAGCAGTACTATGCATTGTTAAAAACAGTTTATTAGTCTTTCCTGAGCTGAGGATGTGATTTAGGGGGGGATCAGCAAGGAATGCAAAAGCATAGCTGATGTCAGTGATTGTAATAGCTTCTGTTGACTTATTTATTATCAGTTGTATTTATTATCGGATATATTCGGTTGAAATTGTATTAGTATATTTTTGAAGAAAGAAACCTAAAGGTTGTGCTAGGAAATGTTTGTTGCAGTCTTGCATCTTAACCTCCAGTGTGTAAGTTGAGGTATGTGTGGAAAGTCACATTCTTGGTGTTTGGAGGAAGAGACTATAACATATCTCAGTGGGGCATCCACTTTTCTCTGGCTGGAACTTTTAGTGTCTAGAAATTTATCAATGAATTCGTCCATTTGTGGATATCAGTATGCTTGTTGTCACTGATATTTAACTGTATGTATATTACACATGTTATATCTATTTCTATTATAGATAAAAGAGAAAGTTTAGTCTGGATTAATAGACAAATATGGAACAGGATCTTGTGTCTTTGGAAAGGGGCGTGGTCAAAGGGAACTTTGATGCCTTCTCCTCAACTTGGAGGAATAGGCATAGGCAAGTGAACCCTACCATTATCTCCACTTTAAAAGATAAGTCTCTCTAAAATAAGACTACTATATTTGGCACAAAACATGTGAACGTCTTCATTGCCAATAACAAGACAGTTTAAACTATTGTTTTCTATAGTTTAGATTTTAAACCACTAAGGCTTTCTTTAACAAAAGCAATACCAGTTCAGAAATAGCCAAAACGCCTTCATTTAAGTGTGTTTTATTTGCAGTACTAAGTGTTTTTTATGCACATGCCTAAATGGGGCACTACGCCACTGCTCAGCTCACACCTGAGGGCCATCCGAACTGGATGGAAGACTGAGTGATGGGCTAACAATTTATGCTAAACCACCTGAAGCCCTTAGTATATATTATTGTTGTATATTTCGAATGTTTTCACTGTTAATTAGATATCTAAAACATTCAGTTTCTCTCTGCATATCCCCAATCACCCACCAAACATAGGTGGTATCCAGTATGTTTTAGTTGATCAGGAGGATGTGTACTGAACCTTAGATTCTATTGTTGTGCCATTGAGGATTCTTTCAAATTGTCTAGAACTACCAGCACCTTAGTGTGCTGCGCTATCTTAGACGCCCCTCAAAAACACTGGTGCTAATAATGCTGTTAGTGCTAGTGATGATGCTAGCTCACTACTACAAGGTCCAGCTCGAGTCCAAGCAGTGCATTCTGTTTGGGTGTGTCTAAGAGATATGAGACCAGTTGGGGGGTGGTCATTGCCCGATGCTGCAACAGTGACCCCTACTATCCAAAACAGCCAAATGTCTGCACACTATCTTCTCAGGGAATAGGTTATGAAGGTTCTGCAACTTTGATTAGATAAAGCAATGTTAAAATGTAAAAATTTAAGACAAAAACAAAAAAAAACCCATTCCATGCACAAATGTAAAAATACAATGTAGAATTTGTTTGGTATAAACATACTTTTCAGAAGGTTTTAGTATTCGGTATGTTCCTCCTTTTGATATAATGGTAGCATCTAAGCAAGCTGATATTGATTCAAGACACTGGTTATAAATGTTATTTCACATATTGAATATATACATAATATCCCAAACGAGTTTCCTTTTCATGTTTGACAGCACTAAGCTTTATCTGTGTTCATGTGCCCATAAATGTCTGATGGGGTTTAAATCAGGTGATCAGGAGGAAGAAAGAACAATACAGTCATCATGCTTTGATCTTTTTGATCTTCATGTAGTTGTAGGTGTGTTTAAGGTTAGCATCCTGCTGCCTGCTGGAATATGAATCCTTCTCCACAAAATCCAAATAACTGTTCTTACTAAAGGATTCACCCAAACGGAATATATTACATAATTTTACAACTCAGAATATAGAAATATCAATTTGCTTCAGACCATTTTCTACTTTACCTCCTCTCCACTCTTCTGCTTGCCCAGGGCATACTGTCTGACAGTGGGAATGTAGCGGATAGGGATGTTGTATACTCTGCCATTGTAATAGACGACTAAGGTGTATGGCTGCTGGGCATCCATGCCTGAGCTCTTCCTCACCAGGTATGAACCATCCTGAGGGACATATCAATAGCTTGATTTTATGCTTACATATTATACAATATAATTTATAGATTAACGTAGCATAGTTCAGTTGTTTAATCATTAACTTGTGTTTTGTGAATCAAGCATATTTGAAATGTCTGCTGTATGTAGATTTGTCTGACAGAAATATCTGTACACGTGTTTACTGAGCATTATTGTGAAATATTTACTGATTGAAACAATAAACACAATCACAGTTTGACCGTTGTTAGTGCAAGTCTGTTAGCGTAACTTGCCTTGGCTGATCGAGTGAGTGTGTCCTCTGCTGTACGCCGGTCACATGTGCTGGCATACCATGGACATTTATACACACCAGCTTCCTGCAAATGAACATAAACACAGTTGATTGTAAAATGAAAAGAACAGGTTCACCTACAAAACCTGCCTTGTACATTAAGATTTATTAGACACCCTTATCCAGGCTTATACAACCAATACAAACACAATTGTGGTTTAATAGTCTGAAGAACTGAACAGTGGTAGCTTGGCAGAGGTGGGATTTGAATCATGACCCATAGTTCAATACCTTAACTGGCAGGTTAATAAAGTTCCATAAAATTGTGTTACTCCCATTTAGACTGTGGATTGGATCCCTAGATCTCAGGATTCCTAGGCATTAGCTCTTCCTTTGTGCCACCAAGTTGCCACTTGCTACACAATATTGTGGAAAGTCAAAGTCAATCGTGCCTCTATGTGATGCTTTGCTAGAAACCACTGCCTGAACTTAAACTCAGATCCCCGTGGTGGTGGGCCCCCTGAGTAAATGTGTTTTAAAAGAAAGTTTTTTTTAGAACATGTCTTTTGAGACATCATCTAGATATAGCAATTGGCATGTTATGCACTATGGAAAAGTTTCCATAGTCAACCTGTAATGAATATGTTGAGACTAAATAACATGCTGTAGTTGCAGTACTCCATAATTTGTAGACTTGTGTTGCCCCACCTATCACTTTCAAAGTACACAACCAAGGCAATATTACTTTCTAGTATAATATTAGCGTATACTGCTCACAAAAATGTGTTTTGTGAGCAAATGGGAATAACATGGATAGCAAATTGTAGTTACAAATATACAGCTAACTAAGTAAAACTTTAACCGCTTGGTCACCACAGTTCCTTTTACTGGTTAAAGTACTGGACTATGGATCAGAAGGTCCAGCGTTCAAATCCCACCTTTGCCAAGCTTCCACAGTTGGGTCCCTGGGCAAGGCCCTTAACCTACAGTTGCTTGGATTGTAAGACTGTATGAATTGTATGAATGTATGTATGAATGAGTCCCTCTGAATAAGGGCATCTGCAAAATGATGTAAATGTAAAAAAAGCAAGTGTTAGTGTTAAAGGTCATCTTTAGAGAGCAATTTAATTACCTCCTCTTGCTGCCTAGTGGCACTGTCCTCTTGAGATATGAGTCCTCTCCCCACTGGATGAAAAGGCATATAGCAGATAAGTTATGCAAACAGCCAGCAGACTGGAATGAATGAGTAAGTGAAATAAAATATTAGTCAGACTATAATTAAGCCACTTACAAGGAATCATGTGGTTCAGTGGCTTCCTGCAGTTATGAATGAAGTAGAACCATTAATAAAGATGCCGCATTAGATATTTATTCATTTAAGCAAATCCACATGGCAGATGGTCACTTACTTCAGAATGTAGAAACCAGGTGTGCTAGCCACAGCAGTGCCTGTATCCACAGTCGTTGATGGAGCTGTGGAACATTAGGTACTATCAAAATGCTGAGAATATAGCAGATATCAAATGTTACTTTTTATTTGTTTATTTATTTATTTATTTACTTTAGTCGACCATGCAAGTAGTTTATAGGTGTACAGTGGGTATACAGTGCCTATTGAAATCATCGTACCCTGCAAACCCCTTACTTTTTGCTAAGTTACAACCCGGAAATGAAAATGAATCTAAAAAGATTTTCAGGCATACAACCCCAATTCCAATGCAAACGTAAATAAAAACAGAATACGATGATTGGCAAATCTGCAATTAATTGAATGCACTACAAAGACAAGATATTAATGTTCAAACGGATTAACTTTATTGTTTATTTTTGGTGAAAATATTTTAAATTTGATGTTTGCAACAGGTTCCAAAGAAGTTGGAACGGGCATGTTTACCACTGTGTTACATCACCTTTCATTTTAGCAACACTCATAGGCGTTTGGGAACTTGGGACACTGATTGTTGAAGCATTGTAGGTAGAATTCTTTCCCATTTTTGCTTGATCTACAACTTCAGTTGCTCAACAGTCCGGTGTCTCTGTTGTCTCACAGATGTGCAAATTACCCATGCCATGTGCACTAGCACACCCCCATACCATCAGAGATACTGGCTTTTGAACTTTTGTGCTGATAACATTCCAGGCAGTCCTCTTTGGCCCGGAGGACACAACGTCCATGATTTTCAAAAACAATTTAAAATGTGGACTACTCAGACCACAGGACACTTTTGTACTTTGGTTCAGTCCATCTGAGATGAGCTCGGGCTCATTAAATATCTTGTCTTTGTAGTGTATTCAATTGAATATAAGTTGAAAAGGATTTACAAATCATCGTATTCTGTTTTTATTTGTGTTTTACACAACGTTCCAACAACAACGTTTTACACAATGTAAATCACAAAAAATCTGGCAACTTTGGCAACTTTCAAGGACTTACAAGCTTTACACAAATCTGACCGTAGGGTGGCAAGAAAGTCACGTAGTGAAAGCCATTTTGTCAGTTGGTCAGGATTGAAAGGGAAAATGTGTTTCTTTACAGAAATCTATGGCCCTTGAAATGCTCAGATCAAATGTAGATTTCTCAAATTTACACATTTCAATTAGGAGAGGTAACGCGATATAAAATCAGAATAATTGTGTGCCAGCGGCTCTTTGCATTTACTTTTTCCTGATGACATTTAATAATAATACAATTTAGTCAGTGTTTGTGGTAACTGACTGGAATCACATACAACAAATGCAGTGAGCTAACACCTCTACATCTTCACATTTGTGAGCTCTGAAGAGTATAATTTCATTAGGTTATACTAATAAGAAATTTGAAATAAATTGGGAAATAATTTAATATGTATGATTTTTTTTATTTGTGGCATATTGGTTAGGGTTGCTTTCTCACAGCTCCAGAGGCCCAGGTTTCAGTCCCATACCAGCTGTTGCCTGTATGAAGTTTGAAAATTCTCAATATGGAGTGTGAGTGAGTGAGCTATCAAAAATCCTTCCACGACTGTGATGCTTACCTTCATTATCTCTTGCCTGAAAACTTGGCTTCTGAAATTGGGAGAAATTTCTGAACAACTTAATCACATCTCCAGTCGTTAAATTCTTAATGTCACATTTCATATTCACCTACCTTAAAAACTGGTGGTTTGGGATTCTTCCTAATAAATATTGATGCGTTTTAGAGACAATCAGGTGTTAAATATGTGTAAAACAAACACATAGATAAGAAGTTGGGACTTACTGTTCTCTTGGCAGTGGGATTGGAACAGATGCTTGATTTAATTTCACAGTTGTCGTCTCTGGCTCTTCACATAAACCTATTAGAGTAGAGTTTGGTGTTACTTAATGATGTGAAGTTTAAACAACTAATTGGACAATACTACATTGTGTTGCTTTCAGTAAGTTCAAATATCAATATATTAAATCACATCAGTATATTTTCAGTATACATTTGGTATACATTATTACAATAAAACTATTCAGTGTTTCAGTTTATACTCACTATCATCATCATTGCAAACTTCATAGTCATTGTCTTCGTCCTCGGGCTCCTGCGAAATCAAGAAAGAAAACACTAACATTTTATATTTAAAAACATGCATTTAGGATTAAGATACAAAATACAAACGTATTTGGTGACTCCTTATTACAGGATTTCAACCTCACCCTTTGCTAAAATCAACCACACAGTCATGCAATCTCTGTGACATTAAATTGACAGTAAAATGTATTATACTGGTGAGCTCTTAAGTATGAGACTCTCATAGGATCTACTTTACAGCTTGGTTTGTAAATTGTATGTCCTGCTAGAGCTGTTCAACTTTAAGTAATGTTATTTGGTAGTCAAAATGTCTGGGATTAAAAAAAAAATAATTGGCCACAAAAGTGCAGGCCACACAAGTCACACAGCACATGTGCTTGAATTTGTTTGCCCTCAGCTGCATAAGTAGGCCAAAATTATAAACACTGCTCACAAAAATTAGTGGATATTTTAAAATGAAAACAAAAAACAGAAGCATTTTGATCTTTTTAATTAACCAAGAACATTAGAAAAGCAAATGACAAGTCAATTAAAGTTGTTCTATAATGCAACCATTCTGAGCTCCACGCCATCAGAAATGGATCGCTGACTGCTGTCAGATACCGAGACGAGGTCCTGCACCCTATAGTGGTAATTGTTGTAATTGGTCTGAAATAATGTATTTCACGAATATATATACAGTATGTCACAAAAGTTTGTACACCCCTCACATTTTTGTAACTATTTTTTATATTTTTTCATGTGACAACACTGAAGATACGAAACATCGATACAATGTAAAGTTTCTAGCTTGTATAACAGTGTACATTTTTTGTGCCCTCAAAATAACTCAACACACAGTCATTAATGTATAAATAAATCTCATCATCAGATCCAGAGGTTAACTTTTGAAAATAGATGTAGGAGTGCTTCCAGCATTGCTGCAGAGGGGTGGGGGGTCAGCCTGTCAGTGCGCAGATCATACGCCACACACTGTATCAAACTGCGTGGTTGTTGTCCCAGAAGGAAGAAGATTGAGGCACAAGAAACCGTGCAAACAGTTTGCTGAAGCAGACTAAAGACCTGGATTAATGAAACCATGTTTTATGATCTGATGAGACCAAGATAAACTTATTTGGTTCAGATGGTGTCATGCATGTCTGGTGGCAACCAGGTGAAGAGTGCAAAAAAGACAAGTGTGTCTTTCCTACACTCAAGCATGGTGGTTGGAATGTCTTTTGGGGCTTCATGAGTGCTGCCGGCTGTGGGGAGCTACAGTTCATTGAGGGGAACCATGAATGCCAACACGTACTGTGATATACTGAAGCAGAGCATGATTCCCTCCCTTTGGAAATGTGGCCGCAGGGAAGAATTCCAACATGATAACGACCCCAAACACACACATTACAAGATGACCAGTGCCTTACTAAAGAAACTGAGGGTAAAGGCCAATCATGTCTCCAGATCTAAACCCTATTGAAGATATGTGGGGCATTCTCAAACCAGACAGTGAAGGAGCATAAAGTCTCTGACATCCACCAGTTCCGTGATATCGTCATGGAGGAGTGGAAGAAAATTACAGTGGCAACCTGAACTCCATGAACAAGAGAGTTAAGGCAATGCTGGAAAAAAATGGTGGTCACAAAATATTGACACTTTGTTCACAATTTGGCCATTTTTACTTAGGGGTGTACTCACCTTTGTTGTCTGCGGATTTTACATGTTGAGTTATGTATATGGCTGTGTGTTATTTTGAGGGCAAAGCAAATTTACACTATTATACAAGCTGGAGACTGACTACTTTGCATTGTATCAAAGTGGCATATCTTCAGTGAAAAGAAATATTTACGAAAATGTGAGGGGTGTACCCACTTTCGTGAGATACTGTATATATGAAATAATGGGTCACTTAGGTTGCAAATAAACTTGCACACTGCTCTTATTACTACCTACTAATTGTACTCTAATAGTTGAGTGCTACATGAAGCAAACTCCTTCATGGCTTACAAACTGAAACAGTTAGATACATAGATTACATTTTATTAGAAATAAATAATATTTAATCTAAGATAAACCTGTTCACCTACAGTACAGTAGAACTTGAAAGTTGTGAAATTTTTGTTTTTCTGCATGAATATGTCTTAAAACAATAATATTTCCACAAAAGTACAAATAGTAGATACAAAATAATTTGTAGGTATAATTCAGAATGAATTGTTCCATTAATGATGACAAGCCACCTTTGCCCTGATGCAGTATAACATTCCCAAAGAATGGACTACACACCTGGCTTTTGGAGTTATCGACTTGGCCAATTACCCCTGGGGAGGGAAACACTGTCCTTCATTTGTATACAATCTGACTTCAGACTCTTCAGGTATGGTTTTTGTAACATTGTCCTATGTCTTATGCCTTATGAGCATCAACAACTGAAGACAATTATAAAGCTTTTTAGTTTGTGCCTTGATATACATCTGAACATGAACACAAATGTGAAGATAAGACATTGATGGATCCCTGTTCTTTAAATACAGCAGGATGCCCACATATACCTGTCATCCCAGAGATAATAAACACCCGATACTTATTTTACCTTGAAATTAACTGCTAATCATTGAAGTTCATATGCTTTGCTACTCACATATATCTAGTATGGGATCATTTTTCGGATAAACTCAAACTTATGTTTTAGATCATAATAATGCAGAAATATTATAATGGTTTACAAAAATAAATGTAACATTTTCCAGCATAACGTGGGTGAACTGAGCATAAAAATGGTAGCAAAACATAATAGTAGTAACATAAAAGCTATCGATTGATCTAAACCCTGTGTAACACTTTGAATAAGTCTTCTTATCAATTTAATATCAATGCCCGATCTCACTAACTTGGCTGAAAGGAAGCAAACATCTATTTAATAGCCTGCTGGGAAAATTGTGTGTGGTATTAGATGTTCACCATGCACATATAGATATAATGTCCACAAACCTTTGGTAATTTAGTGTACTTACAAAGAAAGACAACCAGCCTAGATATGGTTTGACATTTCATTGTATTTCTTTAAAAGTCTGAAATACTTACTGGACAGGGGCCTGGCTTCCTAATATTTGTTCTGTAAAGATAAAAAATATGAATTTATTGCCATGTCTTCATGTTTTTTTTAGAAGATGTGTCTTAAATTGTATTTTGTTTAGAGTCTTGTGTATTAAGATTGTATATTAATATTAATAATTTATGAGGAAATCCCTGTTGATATTGCTTGCTCTGTGCTAGTGATTGTTTCTTTTCATCTGCAGGTGGTGCAACTTATATTGCAAAAGCCAAACTTCTATGGGAAAAATGTGTCAGTGGTTAAAAATGTGGGAAGCAACTTTAGATGAAGAAGTAGGAGCATGCTTGATTGGCCAATCTATCATTAAATTATACCCAAATAAAACAATATATTATTGTTATTTTAGTTATAGTTACTAGGGCATAAATCAGTCTTGGTGCCTCAGATGGCAGAAAGGGGCACAGATCCTTATCAGTTGTTTCCTCCATTCAGATGAGGCCAATTGTGTCTGTGGTGTCTGATTGAGTGTACACATAAACTGGAAGTTCCCCATAACAGTGTAATACCTGGGACTGGGTTTAGGTGGCAGATTGGGCAATGAGGGCGTCAGTTTTGAACTGCACCTGTGGATCAGAAAGAGGAACAACTATGAATTATTGTAAAAACACAATCTCTTTTTAAAATGTAACCAGCAAGTTAGTTTGATGACTATTTTTAAAACCAAAATGGATGCATCCAACAGGTGTTAGAGTGGAAAACAGTTTCATAAAATTGTTTGCAGGGGACCTTTTTCATCTGGATGAGAAGAAGTAAAATGCAGAAATGAAAGTGATAAATGAAAAGGAGGCTGACAGATAAAATGGCTAGGATTATTGAAACAGTAGTTTGTCAGCCTATATGACTCACCTATGAGAAATCAGAGGTTCATCCTTTAAACAGAAAAATTTAACATTATACATATACTACATACATATTTTAGACACTAAAATATGATATTAATTTGCATCAATTTAGCAAATAATGAAACCCAACAAACTTACCATGTCAGGAACTTCATAGACATCTGAAAACAATAATATAATTATAATTGTAACTATTTAATGATCCTACTAAAACATTTTATACTATAAGTATGAGATATTGACTGAAACATGGTTATTAATGTGATGGACTATATTTAAGCACAGCTTTAATACATATACTGCTCAGTTACTGTGAGAATATAATTTGGTACGATGTAAAAAAAAAAAAAAAGATCTATGAATTATACATACAATAAGTCACATATTTCTATGGTTAAATCATACCTGGGCTACAAGAGCGGTCTTGGTTTACACTGGGATCTACAGAAAGAAAAGGAACAGTTATCATAATGTACAATAATGTTCTTTAAAATATAGTTTGACAATGCTATATGCTTAAAAAACTGGTCCACATGTAATGTTGACCATCTTATTCCAAACCTCTGACGCTTATACTTGAATACATACAATTGAATGTTAATGTTTACATACTATACAATTTAGGACTCTGGAATCCACTGTGGCTCACCCGCTGTATTATAACTGGTTAGAATTCAGAATAACAATTACATTTAAATATTGGTTGGGACACCTTGTTGGCGTGATATGAAGTCAAAAGTCACTGAGCAGCTCAAATTTCCCATCACATGAAATAAAAAACACATTTTCACTGAAAAACTGATCTGTCTCTCTCGCTCTCTTTTTTTCCTCTCTCCCCTACTCTTCCCGACCTGCACCTTGATCCTATCCCTTCCTTCTATCACACTGTCTCCATATATATTCCTTTTTTCACCCTCAAGTACTTCCCTCTCAGTGCCTACTTCCCAACAATTCCACAACTCCCATTTCTGCACCCTGTCATAGCTACACTATGCACTAATTAAAAAGTGATTTTGGTTGTGATAGAATGTTTATCTAAATAACACAAGTTTGTTTTGTTTTGATTACATTGGTCTACATTGGTAAGTTACTTAAAAGCAGGATACAGTTTGGGTTACGTGTATTTTCACATAAAGCTACAGGGAAGATTTTGCATTAGACTTGCATACAGAAAAACTCTCAAAAAACAAAAAACATCTGGACATTAAGATTTGGTGGTTGATTATAGAAAATCATTTTTACATTGCTCACCAAAAACTTTAGTAATACTATAGACCTTGCTATTGATTAAAAATAATGTGCTTAAGTTTCTTGTTTGTAGGACCTTTTTCAGATGGGTCGATATAATTATCTTCTTCGTCACCTTCCGGATCCTCGTAGTCTTCCTGTAATGGTACAATTGTAGAAAATGGAACACGTTTTAGAAATAAAACAACCTGCTACATATTCAAAGGATATAACAGATGTGGGGAAAATCTGTGGTGTATTTCAACAGTCATCACAGAAATTTACTCAAATACAACTTTGTAGTAATAAACTATTAATAAAAAACTTCAGTATATTCTGGTAATTCTGTTATTACTAAGAACTTACATCACATGCTGATGATGGATTGGGCTTCTTTGGAACAGGCGGCTTGGCAGGAAGTAAGGACTTGGGCGGTTTTGTTTGTCTGGTTGTCTGTCGTTCAACAGGAATGTCTTGAAAAGTAAAGAAATTCATTGTTTTAAAATGTGCTTGACATGTAGTCAGACACTGATGTTTAACCCGACTCATTGTTGGCATTCCAGTCAACTCAAAGTTGCCTGATGGAGTTAAGCTCAGGGATGTGTATATGCCAGTAAAGTTCCCTATCCAAGTTCCAAATCATTTCTTTATGGGATGTGTTTTATTAGAGCAGAAAGTTGAAATGAAATGACATGTTGGGGAGGTGTAAACCCATCCAAGCTGCTTTTAGCTGTGGCTAAAATAATAGAGATAACTAATTTGTACACATTTGGTCACATAGTGTATATATATTTAAATATTTATTTGTATCATGTATCTTACCCAGGTATTCTCCTGCAGGGTAACTAATTGATGGGGATGGGCTGAAATCTTTCTCACAAGGTGGAGGCTCATAGCTGTATTCATACTGTGGGTCTTCATACACATCACAGTCCTATAATAAACCAAATATATGAGACTGGTATATTATTTTCAAATTTGTTAATACTTATGATATATTAATATAAATTCCTTAACACTTTGTAAGTATGAAATCACTTACAGATGATTGATTTCATGTTAACTTTAATTCAGTATAATGACTAACCACATATGACATACTTACAAACTCCGAGTCAGATGACTGTCCTGAGTCGTCATTATCACCTAAATACAGAGATTACACTTTATCAGTTCTCTTTGAAATGATCTAATAATAATAGTAATAATAGTAGTAACTATTTGCTCACCTTCCTCTATATAACACAATGACATATGTTTTTAAATTTATATTCACCTTACTACAAAGACAAAATGAAAAAGTAGCAACTTGCCAGGGTAGTCTCTTGCTGGTACTCTTGGGGGTCCTTTGTTTTTAATTCTAAAATACAACAGGGAATTACCGGTATGCTCTCAAGGATGAACAGGTACCTAGTCGAGTCACTGGCATTTATATACATTTGTAAGATGGAAAAAAATTGATTAAACATCATGCTACAAGAGTATTGAACCACATTTATCATTTATAAAACATACCATGCAGAGGGAGTAGAGACACCATCTGTTTTTAAAAATGATCAATTGAACCCTTTTTTGAATACTTTTCCAGAAAGCGTAGAGCTGCCCATATGCTGCTATGGAACCCTTGATAGACCCTTAAGTTCAATTCAATCATATAAATCATATAAATTCTATAAATATGGTGCATTGCAAACGTAGTGAAATTCTGGTACATTTTTTATATACTGACTGAAGAATGCAGTAATCCTAATTTGCAAATTTGCATTTTCCAATATTTAGAGCTATAGAGGCCATGGAAGACTTTTAGCTTTTTGAATGTGCACATAAAGGTAAATAATAATTATTTGTGTATGTCACTGCAGATAATGGAAAAAGTTGCAGATACAGTGGAAGAAGTAAGTATTTGATATACTTCTGATTTTGCAAGTTTTCCCACCTGCAAAGAATGGGTAGGTCTGTAATTTTTATCGTAGGTATTCTTCAACTGTGAGATGTGATCTAAAAATCACATTGTATGATTGAAAAAATTACTTTTTATTGCATAAAATAAGTATTTGATCACCTATCAACCAGCAAGAATTCTGGCTCTTACAGACCTGTTAGTTTTTTAAGAAGCCTTCCCATTTGAACTCATTAACTATAAAAAAAGACACCTGTCCACAAACCCAATCAATCAAACTCCAACCTCTCCACAAGGCTGGGATGGGCTACAGGACAATAAACAAGTGGCATCAGTGAATTCTGTGTGTAGTCTTTGTGGAGAAGGATTCATAATGCAGCAGGATGACCCAAAACACACCAATACTTTGCAACGACTTTTTGAAGACTAACAAAGATCAAGGAATGCTAAAAGTTCAGTAAATGACTGTTAAAAAGCACCGTATTACATTTGATTAAAAATGTGAAATAGTCGGGAGATTTTTCACCCTTACTGTACAACTTGCAATATTCAAACAGCTGTTCCGGTTAAATTTGTATAGAGACCAGATTAGATTCAGAATCTGAATCATATTAAAAGTGGCCCTTTAGAGTTTTCTGTATTTCTACGTATATAACATGAGAACCATCAGCAGATTTCCACACAAGTAGAAAAGGAGAGGCCAACTAAACTAGACAAAAATAACCATCTTGTGCAGCATGTGTCCAGTAACTGATGATTAGTGCTGGACATCGGCTTGGAGGAATTTAACCTGTTCCTCCATGTTAAGCAGCTTCAGTGATGATGTTGGATTATGTTGGGTTTCCTAACATGTTGTGCATATTGTGGAAACAGTAACTTTTATATTTATTAACCATTTCCCGATTATAATAACTTAGGGTTATTGTCTTGCTGCATGACCCACATTCTATTGATCCTGGCCAATATGCAGCATAACAGGTTCTTATCAGGACAGTACCAACGTTTTACAGATGGGATACGGTTCTTATGCTGGAATGCACCCAATTTTAATAACAGCCTTCTGGATTGTCCATGTGCTACATGATGGGCAGGCATGTTCTTTTTCAATGTTCTCTAATTTCATCTTAAAATTAACTGCTTATCCTATCCTTTCACACACTTTTGTAACACACAGTAATATTTGATCATTCGTATCGTGATTATGACTAAATACATTTTGATCAAGTTATATATAGAAAATGTCAAACATTAATGGATGTACAGGTATAGACATTGGTTACAAAAAAGTCAACCCAAAAGGCTATACTAAACAAAGTATTTAGTTGTGTAGGAACTTCCAATTTTCTTTCGTCTAACATATGTCAATTAAAAACAAATCTAATTAATTCAAAATTAATGCTGAAGTGGAATTTAAGAAAAGCAAATGTTACTCACACCAGAAATGTATTACAGTACCAAAGCGAAAGCGTATTATGTTGAGGATTGTCCAGAGGCTTTTCCAGAAGTCATTGGGTGCAGGTAAAAGTGCCCCCTGAATTAAATGTCAGTCCAACGCAGTGCTCCATTAACATACCACCTGACATTCAGCAGGAACTACCTTTCCAGCAGCTGGCTTTTGCCTTAGCTAAATGTTACTGAAGATTTTTCCTTTCTCTTTAGGACATAACCTTTTCTAATGAAAAATGTACCAATGTCTATAAACAGTCACAATGGCATGTGTTATTACAAACAAAAGTACAAAAACTGGACGTGACATACCTGTCCAATGTGTTTCTTCCAGTTTTAAGTATATTTGCAGTCTGCTCGGTTTGAAACCTGCAAGAAACCCACCCCCACAAAAAAGCCATTTTCATATTTGGTTTCCTAAGAAGTAAATGAATATGAAACTATAAAAGTACTAATTTTGAAATCCCTGACCAATGGTCATTATATTTTCGATAATAGAAAGATTATTTTTAGGTAACAAATTATTTTTACATTTATGTATAGTTTTCAGTTCTCAAAAGTTTTTTTGTTGTTGTCATGAAATCATACATAATGTTTATGATCTTTATTATCGTTTTTTTTTTTTGTTGGATGAAGTTTTCAGTTTTTGGATGTTGTCTGACAATATTAAACAGTATCTCAAAAAGTGAGTAATGTGAGAGATGCTTGACCTTTATCCTCAGTTTCTTTAGCAAGGACATATTGGTCATCTTGGATGTTTGGGGTCCTTATCATGCCCTGCGGCCCAGTTTCTGAATGCTCTGCTTTAGTATGTCAGTACGTTTTGGCATTCATGGTCCCCTCAATTAACTATAACTCCCCAAAGCCAGCAGCACACAGGTTTTGTCTGGTGTTGGTAATTTTCTTATAGCCTAGATACCAGCTTTATGTACAACATCAATTGTTTTTCAGATCCTCAGAGAGTAATTTGCAATATGAAGTACACTGCTCACAAAAATAAAGGGAACACTAAAATAACACATCCTAGATCTGAATGAATGAAATATTCTCATTGAATACTTTGTCCTGTACAAAGTTGAATGTGCTGACAACAAAATCACACAACAATCATCAATGGAAATCAAATTTATTAAACAATGGACGCCTGGATTTGGAGTCGCACACAAAATTAAAGTGGAAAAACACACTACAGACTGATCCAACTTTGATGTAATGTCTTTAAAACAAGACAAAATGAGGCTTAGTATTGTGTGTAGCCTCCACGTGCCTGTATGACCTCTCTACAATGCCTGGGCATGCTCCTGATGAGCTGGCGGATGATCTCCTGAGGGATCTCCTCCAAGACCTGGACTAAAGCATCCGCCAACTTCCTGGGGAACGGGCGAGCCAGTCCATTGCTTAAATGCCTTCATCTTGCAGGAACTGCTGACACACTCCAGCCTCATCAGGTCTAGCATTGTCCTGCATTAGGAGGAACCCAGGGCCCACTGCACCAGCATATGGTCTCACAAGGGGTTTGAGGATCTCATATCGGTGCCCAATGGCAGTCAGGCTACACCTGGCAAGCACATGGAGGGCTGTGCGGCTCT
>JAUZSU010018536.1:0-10845 GCA_034780255.1 Parotocinclus maculicauda
GATGTTTTTTTATTTATTTTCTTCATTTATTTTGTAAAAAAAAACTGTTGTATAAAAGCAATAGAACACTCGAGGTCATGTGTTATCGCGAATAACATCACGGCTGTGATTTCATCTACGACCGAATCACAGCCGTGATTTTATTCGCGATAACACACTCCCTCTCGTGTTCTATTGCTTTAATACCGTTACGTTTCCTCACTTCAAAACCGAACAAACTCCGGATACTGTAGTGACTCTTACCCTGCTGTTGAGCTCCCTTCATCCTCATCAGTTACTCCAACATGTTTCCGTTTAAAAATCTGTATCATCACCGTTTGCTCCCGTGCCAAGTTAAATCACTTTTGCAAAGCTTGCATGTTACAAATTTTTTAGTTGTGTGAAGCGTGAAGTGCTCACACACTTTTGAAGATTTAAGCCGAACATTCTTCTCTGCGTCGGTCGTGTTTTTTAAGAAGTTAATAAGTTACGTTAAACGTATTAAGAAATTTCCGTGTCGCTCAGTTCAAGTCGTTCTTATTTATTTTTGCCTGCGTTGATAAAACGCTGCAGGTGATGTATGCGGATATGTAAAGGCGAGCAAGACATAAATCGTGTGACACAACGAATCGATAATGAAATTCGTTTTTATCGATTTTATTAATTCGTTGTTGCAGCCCTAGTTACATGTCTAGATCAACTTGATTGCTATTTTTGATTTTTAAAAAGCATTTAATTATTTTATTTTAGATGCATTTAGTTGTTTTGTTTTAACATTTTAAATCACTTGGGTGTTTTAGATCAAGCATTGATCTGTACATCCATCCATCCATCTATCTTACAAGGACTACTTTGAAGATCTCAGGGTCAGACCACCATTTACATTCTCACATATTCCAACATAAACTCTTTGCTATGCAAGAAACTGAGCAGTATTGTGTAGATGTTCAGATGTTCATATGCTGTAAAAAGTCTTGATAAGAGAATATAACAGGTTTAGTTTTAATGCATGGTAGCTCAGCACAGACGGAGTCCAAGGTCCGGATCGAACCGGGGACGCAGGATCTGCTGGATCCCAAACTGATCGATTCGAATCATTTTTCTACCAGCACTATCTCTAGCCTCAAGGATGAGCCAGTAGATTAAGTTTAGTTTTTAACCTCATTTAACACTATGGGAGTGGTTCCCAAACTTTCTCTGTAGTGCCACCTCTTTGTAGACAAGAATATTTCAAGAACAAGAACGTCCTTTGCTTCTAAACTGTATTTTAAACATTGTAATTCATACCAAACTGCAACTTCACAAAACAAAATTTCTGGCTCAAACATGCCTTTTTTATTTGCCTTGCCTAACCCCCTGCAATTGCTTCCTTCACTTTGGGAATTTTTGCACTATGGTATGAACTAAAATGCTTACTCAGGATTTATTGGCCACTGTTATTGCCTGACCTTTTCTAATGCTGTTGCAACTGAATAGAAGGTAATATGGTGGAAAGCCTTTCAAAAAATAAAAACATTTTATGGCAGCAGAGGGTTGACAACACCTTATTAAAGCCATTGGTCTTGAAATGAAATGTTCAACAGTCATGTGGGCTCACAGATGTCTTGAATTTTAAAAAGTGTTGACCATTACAGACTTTCCTCCACTGTCATGTCATTGCATTAAAAGTGACAGCATACCAAGTACACTCATTGACAGAAAAAATAACTCACCAAGAAGTTGTTGCAATTAAATGAAGCTTTATGACTCTGAATTTATTGATTATATATGTAACTGATTACAATATTAGGGCGAAATGATGTGTTTTACTTACGGAAAAGCAGAGACATTCCTGGGTGAGCATTCAAGTGTTTTACACTTTCTATCTAACCCCTAAAACAATGCAAAATGTAGTGCTGTAAGCCATATGGTCATAGACCTATACTCTTTCATTCCTTTCAGGTGCCCTTGATACTTAACTCGACTGACTCACCAACCTGTTGATGGTGGTGACAGCAAAAGTGATGACCGTTTATGTTTTCATAATATTATCATAACTACAGTGAGTGACTGAAGCATTCGATGTAAATTGGTTCATTTGTGTTGTGGAAACACAGGCACTCATCCAGAACATTCAAGTATAAAATATTTGCTCTGTTGCATGCAAAATATGCTGTACCTGCATGTGTTACTGGAAACAGCTGAGGGTGATTCTGCACAACGCAGTGACGTGGCCGTTAATTAAGCTGAGCGAGCAAAGAACATGCCCCGGGGGACTGAGCCACCATTGAGGTACCAGGCTAAGTCGTCGCAAAAAAATCACCCAAGGAAGTCCGAAACTCCCTGCTGGTCTAGCAGGAGGTGCTGGGATCCCTGTAACGGCGTGAGTCCCAAAAAATGGCATGGAAGTCAGGAGTCAAGCCAAGAGTAAGAATACAAAAACAAAACTGCACTAAACCAGAGAGAAAATAAAAGAAACAAGGGAAAACAAAACGGCAGCTTAAGAGCCAAATAAACCATAAATGAAACTAACCTGGCATAACGTAAAATAACTAAATAGTACTAAAAAGAAATCCAACACGAAACTAAACCAGCAACGACAATGAACCAGCGCCCACAAATGAGAACGACGGACTTAAATAACGAAAAACCTAATGAACGAATTAACAAACAGGTGAGGGGAAGGAGGTATGGTGAGGCGTCGAGAAAAGGCAAATTGATTGCCGCTAAGATGAAAACAAAACCAGCATGCGCCACGCCAAAGAAAACATAAAAAGAATGCTTAGAGATCGGGGCACAATAACCATCTAGGGGAAAACCGAATGGTGCAGCGGCGCAAGCCTAGCGCCGTGGGAAGCGCGAGGGAACTAGCGCTGTGGGAAGCATGAGGGAAAGAGCTTTATGGGAAGCGCTTGGAAACTAGAGCTGTGGAAAGCGCGAGGGAAATAGCACCGTGGAAAGCGTCAGGGAACTAGAGCTGTGGAAAGCGTGAGGAAACTAGCGTTGTGGGAAGCGCGTGGAAACTAGCGCTGTGGGAAGCATAAGGGAAATAGTGATGTGGAATGCGCGAGGGAACTAGCGCTGTGGGAAGTGCGAAGGGAACTAGCACTGTGGGAAGCATGAGAGAAATAGCGCTGTGGGAAGCACAAAGAAACTAGCGCTGTGGGAAGCGCGAGGGAACTAGCGCTGTGGAAAGTGTGAGGGAACTAGCGCTGTGGAAAGCGCAAGGGAACTAACTCTGTGGGAAGAGCGAGGGAAATAGCGCTGTGGGAATTGTAAGGAAACTAACGCTGTGGGAAAAGCAAGAAGGAAATAGCGCTGCGGAAAGAGCAAGGAAACTAGAGCTGTGGAAAGCGTGAGGAAACTAGAGCTGTGGGAAGCATGAGGGAAATAGCTCTGTGAGAAGCACGAAGGAACTAGCGCTGTGGAAAGCGGGAGGGAACTAGCGCTGTGGGAAGTGGGAGGGAACTAGCGCTGTGGAAAGCGGGAGGGAACTAGCGCTGTGGGAAGTGGGAGGGAACTAGCACTGTGGGAAGAGCAACATTAATAGCGCTGTGGGAAGTGCGAAGGAACTAGCACTGTGAGAAGCGCGAGCAAACTAGCGCTGTAAGAAGCGAGGGAAATAGCCTTGTGGGAAGATTGAGGGAAACAGCGTTGTTGGAAGAGTGAGGTGAAATAGCTTTGTGGGAAGAGTGAGGTGAAATAGCGTTGTGGGAAGAGTGAGGTGAAATAGCTTTGTGGGAAGAGTGAGGGGAAATAGCTTTGTGGGAAGAGTGAGGGGAAATAGCGTTGTGGGAAGAGTGAGGGAAAATAGCGTTGTGGGAAGAGTGAGGTGAAATAGCGTTGTGGGAAGAGTGAGGGGAAATAGCGTTGTGGGAAAAGTGAGGGAAATAGCGTTGTGGGAAGAGAGAGGGAAATAGCGTTGTGGGAAGAGTGAGGGAAATAGCGTTGTGGAAAGAGTGAGGGAAATAGCGTTGTGGGAAGAGTGAGGGAGAACGCAAAAACAAAACTGCTAATAAATCAGCAACGACAGTGAACCGGCGCCCACAAATGCAAACACCGGGCTTAAATAACAAAACACTTATTGAACGAAATAACAAACACGTGAGGGAAATAAGGAGACATGCGAAGTGGGGTAAGGCAGCAAGAAAGGGCAAATCAATTGCCGCTAAGCAAAACCAGCAAATTAACCATGTTGGGGAAAAACGAAGTCAGCATGAGCCCTAACATGTAGAGACAGTGCATTAATACACGTGATAGATAATGCTCATATTTATGAGCGTTTACATTATTTTTCCTTCTCCTTACCAAACTCCTGTCACCTGAACATCATTGCCAAATCACTTTGCTGCCACAACAGGTTCCACCCTTTATTTGCTTTCAAATACATTTTGCAACAGGATTCGCTTCTACTTAGCCACATTGCTTAAGGGAATAGGTGCTGTTGTTGGACGAAAAAGGCCATAAATGAATACACGAATACGCTTTTTTAATCTTCTCTTATTGTATTTTTCATATTGTGAACTTAAAAACAAAAACATGGAAAGAGCAGTGAAAAAATCTATAGTTTGTGTTGTTTGTGGGCATGAACAAACTTGAATGCTCTTATACAAGGCTCATTGTCATTCCTCAGCTTTTCATCTATATTTTCAGATATTTTCTTTAACCTTCACATTTTTACAGGCAGCATGATGCCTATATATAAGCTCTTGTGTGCTACTACTAGCAGGATGAGCTAATCTGCTTGACAACGGAACTCTGATTGGTCAGCCTGACTTGAACACATCTGAGCAATCTGTGATTAGAACAAACTACAAATAAAACACGATAAAAAATTGTACGCAGCGTCGCAGTCCATCAGTTTCTGATTTGGTGTAAAGGATGCCGTTAATATACAGTACGTTTTGTCTTTTTTTTCTAATCAAAAATCAGACTTAGTGTGAACAGGTCTTAACACATGGGTGACAGTTGATTCATCTCATAAGGGTTGAATTGGGTTGAAATCATTGACTTTAGATTCTATGGACCAACTGGATGGAGTCACTTCTCAATCCTGGTCCAGAAGCCAGAAGTTAATTCTCATTTACTTCAACTGTATTGATCATTATTATTGTATTACATTCATTTGCTTAATTCATGATTTTAATTATTAATTACCTATTCCTTTTGTACCTATTTAGATTACTTATCATGGGAACATTTGTTTTCTACCTCACACAACGAGTTTGAATGACCTTCTGGAACCAAATATTTTCAAATTAAGAGATCCCACTTGTAGTTCTACTTGAGCAAACTTTATAAGCCATACTTATGCACACACCTGTTATCATATTAATAGCACTTTACTAAAATAAAGAGCTTATGTACTTCTACCATTTTTACCACCTGAGGACCCCATGCCATTTTAGTTAGAATGGAAATTCTTGCTCTCAGGGTCATCACATCAAATCTCTAAATGCACTCATCTTGTTCCTAGTATGTTAACATTATTAATCTGGTACTTTGTCATGCATTTACTGAAAAACGTTTGGCTGTGTTCTATGTTGCTGTGGTTGATCATGCTAAACTTGGTAAGCACTACGTACTTGTACTTTTGATTTCAATTACTTTCAAACTTCTTGAATATTTTCTCATGATTCACTCTTAAGTTATTTCTCAGAAATGAATGTGGAGACCTCATTAAACCCACTACTTTTGTGGCTACATATTTTTGGCTAAATTTTATGCTTTAAAATTAACTTTGTTGATCTAGATAAAGATGTGATTGTTCCTAAATACACTGCCCCGATAGATCTTAACAAGGTTGTATATCTGCAGTGACTTTTTGTTTTTACTGTAGGTCAGGGTTTTATTATTGGTTCAAACTCATCCATCAAAATGTGCTGCATTCATGCCAGCTGGGCTCAAATTACAGACATGCTGGATAATATTACAGTACATTACTTCACACAGCTTGTGGAATATCAGGCAGACGTAAGGAGTTTTAAGACATGTTACCTTTGATATTATCCATGTTCATGATTACGCGTTAAATTCTCACAAATATATCCTGCCGTAGTGTTTAACTGGTTCCACTTAATATTTCACCCACAGTGTGTACATGTAATGTGATTCAGACCATGGACCACAAACTGAGAGTCAGTGTGCCAAGTCTGTGTTTGCTTGTAGATGTAAATCAAAACAGCATGGCATTTTTACAAAAGGGAGGAACTGATAAGTCACAGAGCTCGTAAGCTGTGCGAGACCTGTGCCTCTATAGCTGTAACATGAAATGTAACATTCGAATAAGTCCTGTTTAAGCAGACTGAGGTTCCCATTGATGTCATTTATTTGGATCTGTCTGGGTTTTCCTGCTGTGAAAACACCTCATTTCATGAATTCTTGAGTCTTACTGAATGCAGGTGGGAACGTATGAAACTTAACTGACTTGCTTCAAAAGGATACAGCTGCCCTGTCAGGTTTAAAAACTGTAAAAGGACTTTCTATTGTCAAAAGAGCACCTGGTTTCCATCCATATCTCCGAAAAACAACATTCAGAGTGGACAGAAAACCCTGTTGGCACAGACTGCAACCTATTAGTCCTGTGGCTGTATAGAAATGGAAAAACCTTTAGGTCTCTGGGTTTTCATGTCATATATATCACCAAAAAATAATAAAAAATTGTTTTCAGATGTTTTCCTAGCAGTAAATTAGGAGCGAATGACATATAAACTTTCACTCCTTATTTTCACTGTACTTTATCTCAATAACTAATACTGAAACACTAATAAGACTTCTAATATTTATTACCCTCATTGTTTCCATTTGACCAAAGCAGGAGTTAAAGAGTCCTGCAAGAGTTAATGCTAATTCAAGAAAATCTATGCAGCAGAGCACTGCTAATGAGTCAGAAAATAAATGGATGGCTGGCTTTTGAAGAATTGCATGGCAGGGACGCCACCATGAGGATAGACCAACACAACCACTCAGAGGATTCAACCTGTCAAACAAGACACGAGACGCTAGCGGCTAGAAGACATTTTGAAATAAAATGCTAAAAAAAAAATCCCATAATGAAATATCCTCTAATTTTTGTAAGCAATGCAGTTCGGTTACAGTCTACATGGTGCTGCCCTAACATGGGCTCACAGGATTCTGGAGGTTGGCCCTTTTTGTTTGGTGAGATATTTTCAGCAAAGGGCACTAAGGTGTGAATTCCAGCAGCACTGCTGTGTCTGATCCACTAATACCAGAACAACACAAAAACACACCACCATCATGCCAGTATCAATGCAGTGCTGAGAATGATTCACTACCATAGGAACTGAACTGTGGAAGTCCAAGTGATGACTTGTGGTTGGGTCAAACATTACACAGAAAAGCAGCACTACCCTGTAGCCCACTACTGCAGCCCACGTCTGAAAAGCAGAAAGTAAAGTGAAATCAGATTTAACACAAATATAGTTCGTGTGATCCACTAAAGATATTGGTTGTAGATGGTTTCGGTGATTTTGTCTAGTACCTTATAACATTTTACATTTATGTCATTTTAGCAGACGCCCTTATCCAGAGCGACTTACAATTAATACAGTCTTACAATCCAAGCAATTGTGAGTTAAGGGTCTTGCTCAGGGATCCAACTGTGGCAGAGGTGGGATTTGAACCCTGGACCCTCTGGCCCATAGTCCAGTACCTTAACCAGTAGGCCACCTCAGTCCCTTTAATGGGACTTTAATGCATTTTCCCACACTCAGCTCTTACTGGTTTTATTTGTGGGTGTATGTTGCTTGTTGGTTTTCGATTATTTTATGGTCGTAGCACTGAATAATGCTACGGCTGTTTCCATTCGCTCACATGTTTTATATTTCTTTTGTTTGGTGTTGTAAACTTGTTCAAAATGTATTTATTGTTTAAAGGAACAAATTCAAGCCAGAGAAAGTGCATAAACCGCAACACCACATCCTGATGTGGGGTGTCCTTACAATATAAAATGTTCATGTAAAACTAAATAGCTGGAAGACACGAATAATACACAATATCTCAACGCCAATGTGTCTTAAAATAAAAGTCCTTGACGGGGCTGTAGCTAAGAACAACTGCAAACTATCTGACTTCCTTTCACATCCATACTAGTTTTGACCGCTTTGTGTTCCATATTTTGAACCTTTGACTTTGCTTCTGTTGTCAACGTTCACACCCTCTTGTAATTGGTTCCACCTGACCTTGTCCACTATCCATTTTTTGGAGGTGAACTTGTGGCCTACTTGTGATATCAGAAAGCAGCACTACATTACTGTGATGAAGAGTGAAGGGTTAGTGAGGCCATAGGGCTGTGCACGAGGGAGTAAGAAAATCTGAATAACACTTTAAATTGTTTTAATGCTAATTAAAATTAGGAGAAATCAAAATCCTGCTTGTATTTCTGTTCTACGACACATTTTCGTCAAAACAATAGAATCTAACTGCCATGTGGACCAGGGGAGCAGACTAAAATAGAAGGTCTAAAATGCAGGGGTGTTGCTAAACTAAGCTCTACAAACAAAAAACAAATTTTAATAATGGTGGCACAGCAGTTTTATTTTTTTATTCTAAAACGTGGCTAAATGGTTTAGCTTTGCATTAAATTAATATTAAAATCGTAAAATAATAAAAATATATTCTGAAGCCTTTTTGAATAAGTTATTTCACCTAGTTTAACCTTGTCTTTTAACTTGCTCATTGTAGACCAGTTGCAGTGGTGGTTGTCTCTATTATTTAGTTTCCTGGTTTTGTTTTCATATTTTCTTATTCCCAGAGTCAAATGCATTGTTGTTTTGACTTTGGTCTGTCAACTTCATGTGGTTTCTGATTATTGATTTGTCCTTTCTTACCATGCCTGCATGTTTCTTAAACCCATCTGTGGATTCTTGGTAAATATTTTAATAACCCTTTGCAAGTGGATCTACAATTCAGATCTTGTTCCAGTAAGCATGTCCCAGTTAATAAATATTTAGAGTCAGTAGAGTAACAAGTCAAGGGAGACAGCATTAAATGCTCCTACCTGAAGATCTAGTCCTCAACTTTAAGAACCAGACCAGAGAAATAGGTTCAGTTCTTAAGGGTCTGGTCATTAACATCATCATAATTTCATTGATTGCCCAAAAGCAATTATGATTCAACAAGTGATGCCACTCTCCCAACCTTCAACTGTGTCATTAGGAGGATTGACTGTCTCCGACAGGTGCCCCTGGAAGTTACTTTTAAGAGCCTGTTGAAGGAAGGCTCTCCAATCATCTGCGTTGTTCTCAATCAAATTACAAAAGCAGAATAAAAACACTATGGGACATATAGTATCTCACAAAAGTGAGTACACACCCAGCATTTTGGTGCTATTTTATTTTAATGGGACAGAAGATATGACACTTTGATACAATGCAAAGTAGTCTGTCTACAGTTCGTATAACAATATAAATTCACTGGGCCCTATAATTAACTCAACACATAGAAGTTAATGTCTAAACCACTGACAGCAAAAGTGAGTACACACCCAAGTGAAAATGGCCAAATTTTGAGCAAAGTATCAATATTTTGTGTTTTCACCATTATTGTCCAGCACTGCATTAACTCTCCTGGACATGGAGTTCACTAGAGCTTCACAGGTTACCATTGGAATCTTCTCCACTACTCCATGACGACATCACAGAGCTGGTGGATGTAAGAGACCTTGTGCTCTGCCAAAGATGCTCAGTAGGGTTTAGATCTAGAGAAATGCTTAGCCAGTCCAGCACCTTTACCCTCAGTTTCTTTAGCAAGGCAGTGGATGTGTTGGAGGTGTGTTTGGGGTCGTTATTATGTTGGAATACTTCCCTGCAACCCAGTTTCTAATGGGAGTGGATAATGATCTGCTACATAATAGCACAGTACATGTTAGCATTCATGGTCCCTTCAATGAACGGTAGCTCCCCACAGCCGGCAGTACACCTGCAGCCCCAAACCATGACATTTCCACCACCATGCTTGACTGGAGGCAAGATACACTTTTCTTTCTACTCCTGCCCTGGTTGCAGACGTACATGCTTGACAACATCCGAACCAAATAGGTTTAGCTCATCAGACCACACAGAACATGGTTCCAGTGTCCTTAGTCTGACAGTTTTTAGCTGAACTGTTTCTTTCTTGGGAATCATTTTTAGCAGAGGCTTCCTTCTGGGACATCCATAAAGACCAGTTTGATCCAGTGTGTGGCATATGGTCTGACCACTGACAGGCAGACCCCCCACCCCTTTAACCTCTGCAGCAATACTGGCAGCACTCCTACATCTATTTTCAAAACCTCTGGATATGATGCTGAGCAGGTTTTATCCACCGTGTTGCAGCTCACTTTCAGGATGTTAGTAATCTTCCTAAAGTGTAGAACATCTTTATGTAGAGGAACAATTCTTTTTTCAGATCCTTAGAGAGTTCTTTACCATGAGGTGCCATGTTGAACTTTCAGGGACCAGTATGAGAGAAAGTGAAAGTGATAACATTAAATTTAACACATCTTATCCCCTTTCAAACGAGACCTTGTAATGGTAAAGAGTCACATGTTACTGTTAGGATTTGCCGTTTGTTTGTTTCTCTCCCTGCCCTTGTAGTTCGTTTACGACTTGCTTTGCTGGTCACCGTTTCGGGATTTTCCCTCGGTTCCTTAGCCTCCCGTGTTTTGTTTTTCCCAGTGCTGTGCATGGTGCCTGTTTCACAGGGTCCCATTGGACCGATTCGCCACCAAACCACTCCCTCAGTCAGCTACACACCTGATCAACATTCCACACTCATCAAGTCTGCTCTGTAAGACGTCGGTTCAGACAACTGGAACTCGCCAGAATGTTCCGTCTGTTTACTGGTATATGGCGCTAGCCGCTTGCTAAAGCTAACCGCTAACCGATC
>JAUZSU010018547.1:0-10845 GCA_034780255.1 Parotocinclus maculicauda
TTCCTGACCTTTGATAAAAGCATAAATTCTCCCGGGGATCCCAAAAATCCTCCCATAAATCGCTGATCCGCTTTTCAGTGGCTAAGTGGCGACTGGTGGCTTCTTTTTCTTATTCCCCCCTACGTTCTTTGGTCTGATTAAGTGGAATTTTGGTTCAAATAAGCGAATAACATGACACATATATAATAGGATTTGTTTCGGTATTTTAGGACTTGGTCCGAATAAACGCTGGTCCCATCAACCGGTGGTCAAATTAAGCGGATTTGAATGTATTTCATTAGGTGACATGTCATTTTGTATCTTTGTAAGCAGTATAGTTATGGTGATGAGGGTACTAAGTACCACTAAGTTGCATTGTGCTTCAGGTTTATTTTTTTGGAGCACTGTAATACACTGCTCACAAAAATTAAAGGATATTTCATAGATATCTTAATTTTTATGTGTAGTATACTGTATTTTTGAACATAGAAAATATTGACTGTAATAAGCAATGTTTAAAAATATATTGTATTACTGTATTCCTATAAAATGAACGGCTCGGGCCAATAGGACATCTACATCCACTGCTGGACTTGCATTAAATTATACTATGATGTGCTTAGTTACTTTGCATCCGATGAGCAACGCTAGGCCTGGATCTTATTAGTCAGTCGAATGTGTGGCTTGGTTTGGAAAGGATTCAGGCACTTACAGGGAAAGCAGTCATAAAGAACATAAAAGCCAATTTACTAACCTTGAGTAGAAAACAGCCCACTCGCTCTCTTTTATTCAGTCCTCATAATGATGTTCAATAAAAATTACAAAATCCATGAAGAACAGGTCTGATCCAAACCTTTTGGGGAGGGATGCCTGAGCTAGAGATGACCTTAACTGCTTAATATCAGTGGCACCATTATTATTTCGGGAAGGGGAAATCAGCCAGGAAATAAAAGATAACACAATGTCTGAGTGATGAGACTGATTTTGTCACAGATGTAAATTACTTTATTCAACACTGTATTAAAAATAATAACTGTGCAAAATAGTATGCCTAAAGAAGTTGTATAAACAATGAAATTGGATTTTTGCAGTGACTATCGGTCCTCAGTAATTATAGCGACATCATATTTCAGAGATCTCTCAAAATGTTTATGATTACAGTATTGAAGCCAGTTGAAATATGGAAGTTGCTTAGTAGATAAACAATACAGCTATTGTTATATACATTTTATATACACAATACATTATCTTAGACACCCAAATTGAAACAGTTTAGAGAAACAATGTTCTACTTATAGTTAGAGGTGGCAAAAGTGCACAAATTCTTTACTTTTGTATATTACATTATATATTATGTACTGTATATAAGCCTACATACAAATTGACAAAACAAATAAAGCACCCAGGCAGAAAGGTAGAAATGCTGGTATGGGGGCGGGGTGGGGACTGTGATTCTGTGAGGGCATTTACACACAGTGAACAGGCTCTGTATGGCCCAGACAGACCACCATTATAGAGGATTGTTTGATCCGCTTACAAGCATGAGCATCTCCCATAGTTTTGTTGTCCAATATGCAGATACAGGTGGCAACTTGTTACAACTTACTACACACCCCTGTCTTTGCCCGGACCATTTCCAGGCACTCAGCAGAAAGACATTTCTTGTCATGGCAGCCATTACGTGTCTTGCCATTAATAGACCATCAACGTTTGTAGTTATGTAGTAAACAAGCAACCTGGACAGCTATGAACTGCTGGAGCCATCGCTTATGACTGTCGGTCATCCCTAGTAGTGATATGAGAGACACTAACAGATCAGCAGTGTGTGCAGGACATACTGTGGGCAGGCGAACACACATATATATATTTCTTATTATTTTTAAGACATCAGTAGTTAAAGCAAATGGACATTGATCAGATGGTTTGTTAAATGGCTCCTAATTGTAATTTCAAGGCAGAGTTTATTGTACAAGGCATTACCTTGATCATTTTGACTGACCAGTAGGTCAGACGCCTTGTAGACGTCGCTGGTCACCACCCTGCTGGCTAGGCAGGCAGGCCATTACACTCTCCAATCGATGCCAATTTAAAATGACCGAACACGTGTCTTTGGACTGTAGGAGGAAACAGGAGTACCTGGAGTAAACTCACACAGACACGGGGAGGACATGCAGACTTCACACAGAAAGGACCCAGACTGCTCCACCCTGGGATTGAACCCAGGACTTTCTTGCTGTGAGGCAGTGGTGCTACCCACCGAACCACCGTGCTGCTGTACAAATTCAGCTGTGCAAACTGCATGCTCTGCAAACAACAAGCTTTGTATTTGCTCTTGTGAAATGAACTCTCTATTTGCAGTGAAATAAGCTGTAAATCAGTTCTCGTCTCTGCATCTATCTGCTCTGACCGTCCCCACTAGCTTTAATATCCATGTTAACAAACCACTAATACAGTACGTTCTGATTCACTAGACCCAAGCTCATGTCCTGACTTTACTTCTGTGAGACAAGGTCACTACAGAACACACATTAAAAGACTTTTTTTTCCTGAATTTATTCCCCAGGTGTTCATCCTGCCGTTTACCAAAGACCTTCTCGAAGGCTCTGATCTCTCATCTCAAAGCTCCCTACACTCCAGAGAGACCTTTATGCTGTTTCTACTTATTCGTCTGGCTGCCAATAAAAAAGCAAAAGGCTCTAAAGAAATACAGATCTTTCAAATAACACCGGGTGTGTGGCTAGGCTGTTAGGAACTTGAAAGGACACCGGAGAAATATAGAACAGTAAAGTCTAGCAAGAAAACTTTGTCTAAAGATTTTGTGTGGGTACAGTATTTAGTTCTTTATTTATATCAACTAAACAACACAAACATTAATAAGAAAGATGCTCTTGATCACTTACAACTGATCCAATCTTGCAAAGCACAATCCAAGCAATTTTGGAATAATAATCATATTCAAGTGTCCAGTAATGGTCAGGTCAATACAGGTGTGTGCCTTTTAACATCTGGGCCATGAAACACAAAGATAACCAGACATTAGCAAAGTCACATAGTAGTTTAGATAACACAGTGTTTTATTTTAAACAATGATATTAATTTAAACAAAAAAGATGCACAATACAATAATTCTTATCTTTTATAAAACACTAACAAAAACAAAATGGTTTTCTGCCAGCAAGTGCCGCAAGAGTTCGTCTCCAAGGGTCCCCCAAGTATCTCTGCCATAAAAGGTTTGAGAATGACTAACCCACCAACAAACTGACCTATATACCATATGTTTGTGACCATCACATGAACCAAACCATTATACCAATGCTGGTGACCATTTTATGACTGATGTAAGTATCCCATGCTGGTAACAATCATACTTATCAAGTCCAGTACTGGTCACCAGCATACTTACCTAATCAAAATCCCAATGTCCAATACGCAATGTTACACTCATGTTGGTCAGTGGTAGACCAAACATTTTGAAATATTAGAAAATAAAAACTTCCGTTCAGTAACTAGTTGGGATGGGATTTACCATACAGCCGACTCTGTCACTTGATGGAACATCGATCTTCACACATTTCTGTCCAACATCGATGTGATCCATGACGTATTTCTTCAGGATAGTGGAGTAGTTTGCCATTGCTTTCTCCACCACTCCCCATTTATCCGGACTTGGGACCAGCGTGCATCTGTTTCCAGTTACACAGCTGGGGTGTTTTGCATACACAAGTAAATGACAATTTGGAGACGCCAATTACCCTAACATGCATGCCTTTGGACTGTGGGAGTAAACCCACGCAGACACAGGGAGGACATGCAGACTCCACACAGAAAGGACCCAAGCCGCTTCACCCTGGGATTGAACCCGGGACATTCTTGTTGTCAGGCAAGCGGTGCTACCCACTGAGCCACTGCGCTGAACATGAACAACTAACTAAAAAACTGATTTTAAAGCCCTTCGTAAATAGTATCAGTAAGTAATCCCACAACACCACGTGGCTTGGTGATAAGCATAAAAATTTTAAATGTTAATCATTTCTGAACAACCTTCATTAGACATAATGGGTTTCATTACTGCAGTGGGCTTGATGGGTCTCTGTATGTGGGTTATTTACTCACCACAGATGACAGATCCACATTAATTATGCGCCGAGCTCTTGAGTTAATTGGCTGTAGCCCAGCCACAGACAGCTGAACAGATGATCCTCTATACACAAATCCAAGTAGCCAATCTCCTCTAAAAATATACAATTTTAAACTTATTCCAGCATGCTACTAATTACCTTTGAATCTATACACATTTTCTTATACTTACCTGCAATACCCATTTACAATCTTCCCAGCAACCACCCTTGAGAGTCGTTCCCATGTTTTCTCTGATCCATCCACAGGAGCTCCCAGCAGAACAACATCCTCTATAACACCTTCACAACCTGGCCAATAATGAGACACAGCATGTCTTTCATTGTGCAGGAGGATATAAGGCCATCAGTTATTGCTTCTTTTACCAAAGACAAAAAGTACCTTGATCATTTGCTAGTTCCTCTAAACAGAAGTAAATGACTCGAGCGCCAAGGCTAAACCCAATCAGACTGACAGGCCGTGTTCCCTTTATTTAGATAAAAGAGAGGGAGAGAGAGAGAGGGAGAGAGAGAGAGAGAGAGAGAGAGAGAGAGAAGACATGACAAAGTAATTAGGAAATTGGTACAATCCATAACAGCAGTCACAGAAAATATTTTAAGCACAGCAAAGATACTTAATTGAACCAACAAACACTCTACTAACTTGCTGTCTGCTCCGAAGCACTTGGGCCAAGTGCTTTCCCACCTCGGCTGAGCGGCTCAGGCATACGCCCCATGGATTATCAATCACACTCGCCACTGCCAGCAGAGACGCTGGCCAGGTCAGTGCAGTAACGATGCCTATGCATGAGAAAGAGAAGGAACTACTTAGTCTAGAGTATAATGTGACAGTATGTCAATGACACATTAATAGACAGTTGTGTTTACCCATTGTAATCCAACACCACAATACCAGCAATCCATCATATAGTCACTAAATATCCTAATATTACAGTAAATCTAAAGTTTTAATCATGCCACAGCAAGTTTGCATCTTTTAATGACCACATTACATTCTATGAAACTATCAAAATGGTCATTGACTGCCACAGTCACAGTCTTTTTATGCTACTCTAATGTAAATATTGTAGGAGAGGTTACTTTCACAAGAAAACTGTGTGCAAATGATACATAAATGTGTCAAGAGATACCGCTGAAAACACAAGTGGAACGCTACCATCTACACACGAAATTCACAATAATTATAGAAAATAGAGTAATGTACTGTTATGACCCTGTATAGGAGAAACTGCAATGCTTAAGAGGATGGTATAATAAACCTGACACTTTTGTTCACTGAAAGCCAAACAAAAACACATTGATTAGACAGTATTGCAAACAACACACACAATCAGTCAGAAGAAACAGAGACTCCATGAGTAAACGTGAACCAGTTTATATAGTTACAGGTTAGAGTGAATATATAGGTAGTTGGAAGACAAACAAAGAAGTACTACTTACAATAGGGCAGGCACATACACTTACGAACACTTTGTTACAAATATGCAGCAGAAAGTCATCCACACAAACACAAGTAGCTTACAAAAAGACACAAATCAAGTTAAAACATTCTGTAGTCCAAACACGAGATAATGAGCAAGCAAGAACTGGATATGTAAGATTACACACACTTCCACTCCTAAACCAGCATTGACTGGCTGTTAAGGTGACAAGCACTTTGAGGTCACAATGTCCAGGGTTAAAATACAAATTCTCATTTCCTTTTATAAGCTGTTATCTTTGCTGTTAAACTGGATGTTGATTAGATGGGCAGTAAAGAGTATACGTGTATAGCACTTTTCCCACTTAATATATGTTTATAATACTTATAATATTCAATTGGATTTGGTCTACATAGCAGGCACAATGCTACAGTGGCAGAAACATTAAGTGGTCTTAATAAGGGAACCATTTTTTGAGTGGCCATTAGTTTAAAAGTTTAAAACTAATATACAGTTCATTAGGTCGTTAGTTTACTTATCAGCAGCATATTCTTGTTGCCCACCTGACAGTACAGTGTATTTAAGGGCCTCCTGGGCCACAATGCTGACCAGTCCATCCCACAGCATATCCAGGACAGAGCCCAGATCACGCAGGTACCGGGACTCCCACTTCAGACAGTACTGCTCTCCACATGCGCCCAGAGTGCGCCACGGAGCCTGGAAGGAGTCTAGCATAATCACAAAGTGACCAGAATCAGGACAAAATGCAAATTCTCTACCATGTACACCAATATAAAATGTTTCTAAAGCAAATATCTGCACTCTAATACTGGAGCAATACTGAGTACTGACTGTATTTGCCACTGCAGAGCCATCCCGTAACAGCCACAGTAACATGAAGATGCTTCCCAGAGTTCATAGGAAGGAACTCAAACTCCTCAATTGCACCAACTCGTTTGTTCATCTTATAGCCTGATGATAAGGAAAAATAATGAGCAATGCCAAAAACAGAAAAGCCATTGTTGTTCTAAAATTGTCATTAAATCATTTTTATTCAGAGAAAGATTCAATATAAGTTCCTCAATAGAGAAACATCTTCATTATTTCAATTTGTAACAGCTGTCTAAGTAGAGATTTGCAGACTACAAACTTTCATAACTCTCTCACATTCCATACACAATTAATCCAATTCAGGGTCACGAGAGGGCCAGGCCCTAAAACAAACCATTAGCAATCAACCCTCCAGTCTATCACAGGACACACATGCATGCACACTCCTTCACTCACACTGGGAAATTTTAGAAATGCAGATTCATTTGGAATGATACTGATACAATACCAATACAGGAGTGTTTTTCTACTTGAATATTATAATTATTGTTGGTATTGTGCAGGTTTGCATTTTATTGATTCTGAATTCCGTTTTTTCTTATCCAAGATGTGCCAGTTGTTAAGGTATAAAGAATACTTATTTTGTATATTTCAACTTCAAAAGTAATCATTTTACATTAAATGTTTTTTTCTTCCCATCAAAACCTAAAAAACCTTATAAGTAAAATGCTTAAAGTGGTGACGTAGTAACACCAAATTAAATTGACGAACGTGATCATTTACATTTATGTCATTCAGCAGACGCCCTTATCCAGAGCGACTTACAATCCAAGCAATTGTGGGTTAAGGGTCTTGTTTAGGGACCCAACTGTGGTAGCTTGGCAGAGGTAGGATTTGAACCCTGGACCTTCTGGTCCATAGTCCAATACCTTAACCACTAGGCCACCCCAGTCCCACTGTGATCAG
The DNA here is from genome assembly GCA_034780255.1 of Parotocinclus maculicauda. Classification (NCBI taxonomy): domain Eukaryota; kingdom Metazoa; phylum Chordata; class Actinopteri; order Siluriformes; family Loricariidae; genus Parotocinclus; species Parotocinclus maculicauda. Next base: position 7,334 of record JAUZSU010018547.1, read on the forward strand.
TAAAATATGGGAATAAAAAAGCTAAATGTAAGATTGATTACTTTCCTTTAGGATCAAAGTTTCATTATTTCATCACTAGAGATACTAGTAACTGAGAAGAGCATTGTTTGAGTAGATTAAGCAACGTAAAGCTTTGCTCACGTTTTTGCTCAGAATTTTAAATTGCCCTGGCTAACGCAGCACTTGTGCCAAGGGACCACAGTCTGTCAAACATGGTGCAATGCTGAAACTTTTCATGCTTCAGATGCTGTGCCATTTTAGACGTAAAACGTTTTTTACAGCAGAATAGCTTTCCACAAATACGGCATTTAGCATTTTCTCTGAAAGCGATTTTCTACCAATGCTATAGCAAAGCAAACCAAAAACTAAACCACAGGATGACGTTTGTGATTACATGACACACCAGTCCTGGCAGATAAATGCTACCTTAATATGGACATATTTTTGTGCTAATCACCCGTTTTTTAAAGCATAAAATGCAGTACTAGAAACCAACAGGTTAAATCAAAATTCTACTTTCTTAATGAGTAGCTATTATTATCAAAGCTTACCATTTTTTACTTACCAACATAGTTCTTCATTACATGAATGACAGGTTTGTACATGTCCAATACAAAAGCCTCTGTGACCCTCCTACCCAGTTGGTAAAAATGACCATGTGATTGTGCCTGTGCCCTGCTGAACACTTGCTTTATTTTCTACAAAATCTCATCAAACATATTGTGGGCATTCTTCTTAATTTCGAAAACAAGACATTGACCAGACGGGAACCATCTCCATCATCATAAACATCATATTTCTAAAAAAAATCCAACTCATAAAGCTGATACGACTAATGTCTTAGTTCTGATTTGCTTTGGACAAAAACCTCAGACAAATATTACAGAAATGTAACAGGTCAGCTCACCAGTTAAACCAGCTCCTGCAGCCCCAAACAGAGAAGCCATGATGGCAATGCCAGTAGCTGAGCCCAGAACAGCTGCTCCTCCTGCACCGAGCACTGCACCAGCTCCTGCAGCCACTAAAGGTGCTGCCAGACCTCCTGTCACACCTAGTACAAAACAAAGCAGATCATTATTTCCAATCACTTGGCTAAGAGCGCACACTGTTAGTTTCAAATAACTTAGTGGATAATAAATCTTAGTGAATTATAATAGTCACGTCACATTTAACCAGTGATTGCACAGTTACCAATTTGGGAGGGAGAACTCATGAAGTTGGTCCTTTTTATTTTAAAATGGCTTAATTGAAATATAATACTCATTACACTTATTTATTCACAATCAGTTCAAGATGAGTTAATTAGTGCCATTTTATCACTATGCTTATTGTTCTGCTGGTATTGTATGTTGGCATATGAAACACTAATTTCCCATCAGCTGTCTTAATCACACAATTCATTAGACAGTTAATAGTAACTTGATTGCTTGTCAGGTTGCAAATCGCTTGCAGTTAGTAATTTGTGTGCTTTGCTTATATGATATGTGGAAACTGAATGAAATGAAACACAGCTCATGTAGGGTGTTCTGAACAACTATAAATCACCTAATATTGTTTGCAGTAAAATAATAATTCAACAATGCTCAGACAAACCCAATACTGTTCCTCCACCAACTGTGGCAAGACCAATCAGCAAGTATCGTCGCAGTGCACGTCCTCTTTCTTTCTTTCGTCTTCTTGAAGATTCTTCTCTGTGCACAAAATCAAAGAAGAATGGAGCCAAAAAATGTATGGCCTGAAAAGTATACATACATACAATCCACTTTTTTAGGTACACCTTGCTAAGTGCAAGTTGGACAATCTTTTGCCTTCAGATCTGCCTTAATTCCTTAAGGTATACACTCTCCTTCTCCCTCAAAGGTATTGGAAGCCAATAATTTTATTTTCGCTGTATACCGAAAACATTTGGGTTTGACATTAAAAGATAAATATGACACAAAAGATTGACATTTCAGCTTTTATTTCCAGGCATTTGTATCTGGATCTGATCCACAGCTCAGAAAACAGCACCTTCTGTCTCAACTCTTCCATTTTTCTTGTGAGCAAAAAAAAGTGTTACATATTCTGGTAGCGTAAAATTTTTAAACATGTGAGGTGTTGTTGCCCAAGTGTGTCCTGTTACATTGGTTATTTGAACAATAAATGATGCAGAATGTCTATGCTCAGTTTCAGACTTGGGTTTCGCCTGTGTAAATTCTGCATTTATAGTTAGAGGAGTAACCAACATAAAAACCAGAGAGCTGTCTCTGGGTGAAAAACAAGCAATTGTGAAGCTGAGAGAAGATGGAAAATCAATCAGAGCCATTGCACAGGTAGACCAAGGAAAACAACAGACAAAAACATTGTCCGTGGAATAAAGAATGACCCTAGAACAACTGTTCATTGCAACAATCTCCAGAGGGCAGGAGTGAAGTTATCACAATCTACTGTTCGCAAAAGGTTTAATGAACAAAAGTACACGGGCATCACCAGAAGATGCAAAACACTAATTAGCAAGAGGAATAGAAGAAAGGCCAAGCAGGAATCTGCCAAGAAGTACAGAGACAAGCCTCAGAAATTCTGGGACAGTATTATGGACTGATGTGACAAATATTTACCTTTACCAATGTGACAGAAAGGCTAAAGTTTGGAGAAAGGAAGGATCTGCATATGATCCCGAACTTACAAGCTCATCTGTGAAACACAATGGAGGTAATGTCATGGCTTGCATGGCTTGTTCTGGGACAGTCTCATTAATCTTAATCGATGATGTCACGCATGATAGCAACAGTACAATGAACTCAGAGTTCTACTGAAACATTTTTATGTCAAATTAAAGAAAGATGCAACTTAAACTGATTGGTAGATCCTTCATTATGCAGCAAGATCCTAAACACACTGCCGAAGTACTAAGGAGATTGTAATGTCTTCTATTTATCTTTTCATGTCAAACCCAATCTACAGCAAAAATACTTTTGGAGGGGAGTGTAGATTAAACAAGGTGCTTGAAACATTCCTCAAAACTTGTGGAACATATTGACATGACATCATCATGCAGTTGCTGCAGATTTATTGATTGCACATTAAATATCTTGGTTTTTAATAAACGGTTATTTGAGTTACTGTTGCCTTTTTATTAGTTCAAACCAATTTTGCCATTTTCCTCTAAAATCTGGCTTCAACAACTTGCCACTCACTGGATATTTTCTGTTTTCAGACCATTCTCTATAAATAGAGCTGGCTTTTTGTGGAACTCAAAGTGGATAAAAAAAAATCTGAAATACTGAATCCAGCCCTTGAAGCACCAACAACCATTCCACTTTCAAAGGCACATAAATTACCATTCTTCCCCCTTTCTAATGCTTGGTTTGCACTTAATGCACTGTAATGTGATTGGCTGAATAAACACTTGAGTTAACGTTATTTCACACACACACGCACGCACCACACACACGCACGCACACGCGCACGCACGCGCACGCACGCACCACACACACACGCACCACACACACACCCACCACACACACACGCAC
>JAUZSU010018558.1:0-10844 GCA_034780255.1 Parotocinclus maculicauda
GTGATAGAGAGAGAGAGAGAGAGAGAGAGTGTGAGTGTATGTGTGTAAGAGAGAGTGTGAGTGTATGTGTGTAAGAGAGAGTGTGAGTGTATGTGTGTAAGAGAGAGTGTGAATGTATGTGTGTAAGAGAGAAAGAGAGAATGTGAATGTATGTGTGTAAGAGAGAAAGAGAGAATGTGAGTGAGTAAGAGTGAATGAGTGAGTGAGAGAGAGAAAGAGAGAGAGAGAGAGAGAGAGTATGAGCTGCGAGTGAGCGAGTAAGAGTGAATGAGTGTGTGTGTGTGTGTGTGTGTGTGTGTGTGTGTGTGTAAGTGAGTATGTGTGGTTTAATATATCACCAAATTTCTCCAGAGGAATCTTTAATAGATCAAAGCGTTTTAAATAATTTTGTTTTGTTGTTATGTTTGGTTAGTGGTATGAATAATATACTTAGTCATATCAAACAAATTCTAATATCATTTATTCTTTTTTCCAAATTTGAATCCCTTTGCTCCAGGGTCTATCAGTGCATCACCTCAGCACCGCTTTTAAATAATGTTAATGTTATAGACATTTAGTGGGAAAACTGAATTATGAATGAAAGGGTAAATACATCAATTAATTCTATATAAGGAATATGGTACAGAAAACACATGGCATTTTAAAAAATAAAAAAACATTGTCTTTGTGTTGAAATCTTCTTAACAAACCACTAGACCCTGTAACTCACACACGATTTGAACAGTTTATGCACAGTTACACACAGGTGTCAGTGACTTTTTAACTGTAGTTGAATTACCAATTTATTACATACCGTGCCACACAATTAAATCTAACGTAATACAATATATGAATAAAAATGTACTTACTGCGCTCTAGTGATTTCACAGTCCTGTTCTGAACAGTTTGTTCAGTACTTATTCAGTACTACACATTGCCTCACATGGGCTGCATCCCAAATGACTAATGTTCCCTACATATGCACACTTGTAGGATTTAAATGAATGGCTCACACTTTGTGGTGATTTGTAAGTGGGTAAGAAATAACAGACAGTGTGATGTTGCACTTGTACTGCAGTGCCTTGGCCGGTATTGCACTCCCGTTAGACTGCAAGTGTCACACTTGTGCAGTGTGCACCGAAGCATTTGTGATACGGCCGTGGAATAGGCAGACCGGTGCAGGCCGGTTCACTCAGGAAGGGATCGAAAGTGTGAGAGAGAGGGTACAGACAAAACCCACACTGTTCAGTACAGTAGTGTGCACTTGCAATGGAGTCATGGCAACCCGAAAGTAGGCAATGGGGCGACTTTGATGCACTATGTAGTAGGGTAGTATGTGGGATTGGAACAAAGCCAGTAAGACAAGAAGGGGCCACCCGAAACAGTGGAGTGAGTGCTTTGCAGATTCTGTTAGTGGTTGCTCTAGGAAATGGAAAGAATGGCATTATTCCAGGAGAGTTTGTATTATTTTAATATGCCATGAAAATAAATGACTAAAAAATAACAGAGCAGTTATTATAAAAAATGATATGACTTTTCTTTTATTGCAGGACATTTCTTAGATAATATATTGTTCGGGTTCCCAAGAGCACAGTGACCTACACAGATCTTAAAATGGAAGAAGCCTGGAATAATCAGGACTTTGCGTAGAGCTGACCGCTCCACCAAACGACAAAATCGGAGGAGAAGGGCCATGTTAAGAGAGGTGACCAAGAACCTAATGGTTACTCTGGCTGATGATCTTTTCTTTCAACAAAGGCCATGCAGATTCTTTCCTGTCCCTTGTCATAGGTAGGACTGTGGTCGCCTAGCGGTTAAGGTACTAGACTTTGGACCTGAATGGACCTGATGGACCTGAGATTTAAATCTGGCCTATGCCAAAAGCTGCCACGGTTGGGTCCCTGAGCAAGGCCCTTAATCCACAATTGGGTTGGATTGGATTGTAAGACTGTATGAGTTGTAAGTTGCTCTGGATAAGGGCGTCTGCTAAATGCTGTAAATGTAAATGTCATGTTGAGACTGGACTACTGGAACTCTCTCTTAGCAGGGCTTCCTCTGACCGCTATCCGACCCTTACAGCTGATCTAGAATTCAGCTGCAAGACTTGTGTTCAATGTTCCCAAGTTTACACACACTACACATACACACACACACACACTATACCACTGCTCCGATCTCTCCACTGGCTCCCTGTAGCTGCTCGTATCAGATTTAAAACACTCATGCTTGCCTACAAAGAAAAAACTGGAACAGCACCCTCCTACCTTACAGCACTTATCACCCCCTGCACTACACCTCACACACTCTGGTCCTCTAGCATTTACATTTACAGCATTTAGCAGACGCCCTTATCCAGAGCGACTTACAACTCATACAGTCTTACAGTTCAAGCAATTGTGGGTTAAGGGCCTTGCTCACGGGCCCAACTGTGGCAGCTTGGCAGAGGTGGGATTTGAACCCTGGACCTTCTGGTCCAGAGGCCAGTACCATAACCGCTAGGCTAATATCCCAACAGTCCCAAATATATTGCTAAATATTTCATTATTTCATTATATATTTTGTAAAATACAACATTAAATAATATATATCCTAAAATGCTAAATTATGTAATTGTACTAAAATCATAACTATAATGTAAATGAGGGTGATGATTCTGTTTCCCTTCTTCTCTCAGATGTACCAACTCAATCCAGCTGAATATGTGCATCAAAATCAATTCTCTCTCTTTTGTTCATTAAATGTGAAAATGTCATAATAACGATACTCATTCCAGATTTTGCAGACACGTTAAAGTAAAAAGAGCATACAATCTTAAGCTTTGACTATTCCAATTAAAACATGTTCGTTGATTGGACATTTAATTTAGGCATACAGTAAAGGGGATTTATTGTTTATTTTATTTAGTATGAGATTCATTAATAATGGAAATAAATTCAGTTCATAATTAACGTTACCTCAGGCAGAAGCATTGGACTTGCCCGGTCTCAACAACAATTTCCGAGTCCACCTTACCCCGAGACCGAGTCCAAATGAGGTCACGACCGAGACTGCTGACTGTTGATTTACTGTCACAAGAGTACTACAATACTGCTTAGTAGCTGAGACTACACTGCTAGTTATAACAACCTATCGTTAGGTACATCAGGCAACAAAAAAAACTGCTCAATTTAATTTAGACCAAACTGTTGTGTTAAAGTGTTCTGCTGGTTGATCTGTCAGGGACGCGATAGACCTGGAGAACCCGCAGGAGGAATTCAAAGCTAAGCGTTTGCTGGACAGCCTCATTCAAGAACTACAGAAGAAGGCAGAGCATCAGATGGGAGAGGATGGATTTCTGCTCAAGTTCAAACTAGGCCACTACGCTTCACAGTTAAAGGTAAAGGCACACATACACACAACCCTTATTTGCTGTATGCCTCAGAGCGAAAGCACAGTAAGCATAAATACACACACAAATATTGTGTAGGCTGTGAGACTGCACCTGAACTTAGATGGAGATCAGTACGAGCCTGGATAGAAGGGCTGAATATAATCTATAATGGGAACACGTGCATAATGACGAGCCATCACCAAACAGAAAACGGGTTGTGTTTCAGAGCACGTACGACCGCTGCCCACTGGAGCTGGTCAGATGCATCAAACACATTCTCTACACAGAGCAGAGACTTGTCAGGGAAGCTACTAATGTAAGTAATGAACACACACACATGCAATTCAGAAGAAGTCTGTGATTTTCACAGTTGTGTAACACTCTTAGTTGGGCAATATGTGTATGGGTTTTTAAATAGTTTTCTTGTTGATGAATCTATCAGACGATTACAATATTAAAGTGTGTTTATCAAATCATTTTGCTTTTGCTCCTTGTACTATTAAAAGTACATTGCAGGGTAGAGGTCACTGTTCTCCGTATCGGGGATGATTCCCTGATCTAACCTCACCTCCCTCAGACACAGCCACTTGTACCTGCATAGCACTCAACCTTTAACTTACATGTGTCTGTAGAAAGTAGAGAATGGAGAATGGCGCTAAATTCAAAGGGTCAGGCAGCGAAAATGCTTAATGGTTCAAACATTACAGATGTATTTTTGGGTGAAGCTCGGCAGCCCTTCTTCTAATTTCTATAGGTCCAAGTATTGTGGATGTACCATTTACATTCATCTGATTTTTTGTAACCCATTTTAAAAATGCTTTTAATCTGGTCCTGAGTTCCTGCATGTCCAGTGACAGAACGTGTTCATTTTGGAATTGAATGTGTGTGTCTGTGTGTTTTTTTTTGTATGTTTGTGTGTGCGTGTATGTGCATGTGTGTGTGTCTGTGTGTGTGTCTGTGTGTCTGTGTTCGTGTGTATATGTGTGTGTGTGTGTGTATATGTGTGTGTTTTTGTGTGCGTGTGTGTATATGTGTGTGTATATGTGTGTGTTTTTGTGTGCGTGTGTGTATATGTGTGTGTTTTTGTGTGCGTGTGTTTTTGTGTGCGTGTGTGCGTGCGTGCGTGCGTGTGTGTGTGTGTGTGTGTGTGTGTGAAACGCCGCAGTCAAGCTCGCCGTTAAGCGGGATGATGGACAGTATGTCTCAGAAGTACCAGCAGATAAACCAAGCATTTGAGGAGCTCAGGATCCTGACACAGGATACAGAGAACGACCTGCGCAAACTACAACACAACCAGGAGTACTTCATCATACAGTACCAAGAGAGTCACCGAATACAAGGTACAGAAACCAGACATATTAAATTCACATACATGTTTTATCTTACTTATTAGGCATCTATATATCTATATTTTAGTCAGTAAGATTAAAGAATCAGTCATTTAATGTTTACAATATATGACCCAAAGAGGACATATAAAAATCTAATCAGTGTGTAAACCCATACCATTAAATTATAGTTTTATATTGGTTTTAAATTTTTTATTGTTTAAGATGCATCACTGTAAATCACTGTGTGCAACAATTGTCGCTCAGCCCCTCATTACCCTGCTCTCTCTCTCACTCACACAAACACATTTATGGAGTGAGAAACTGTCTTTTATGTAACTGCTGCATTTATGACCTGATTTGTATTTCGGAAGAGAGCAGGGAGGAGGAGCCAGCAGAAACTATGAGAATCTGCGAGAAACTATTGCATTTAACTCGCTGTGTTGCAAAGATGCAGTCCGTCATTCAGGGGCGTTGTCAGAGCTTGAAAGGGACCAGTGGCTAAGGACAGGAAATCAGTGTATGAATTCTGATAAAGAAAGCTGGATTTTATTTCAGTAATTGGATTTCTCAGCGTTCAGGCAGTTTTTGCAGTCTATGCATAACCATGCATGCTAAGTCTGCTTGTTCAGAGACAGTTGGCCTTCTTAGGGCTTTTTCCCCATTACTGTACTGTACAGTTAGTGCTACTGCCCATAGCAGTTTTTTTGGCAACCCCTGAATTAAATACAGCTCAAATTAAACTCAGTTTAACCGGTACTGTACACTTTTGTAGAGATTTTTGAAAACAGTTTATGCTCAAGGAAATAAAGGTTCTGGGAGATACTTGGTTGCAAAGTATAAATTCAAATATTGCCATTATTATTGGGTTTGCCAAGAAATCAAATTAAAAATTAAGGGATTCTCACAACCTGTACACTGTGTCATTTACAGCATGCAGACCCTTATGCAGAGCGTTATAAGATAAAATCTTATCTTAAAATATTCATGTGCATCTTGGCAGCACTGGGTCTTGAATCCTTTGCCCTGAGGTCAACAGTCCAGTGTTATCTGGACAAAGTAGATCTGCATTTATTTGCATTAAATTCATACCTATAAGATCTGGCAGTACATAAACAATGGTGAAAATGAGCAACTTTTTTTTGTTTTGTACTTTAGTAAATCTGTTCCTGATCAATTCATATATGAATACACCACATAACATCAATAATTCAGTTTACATTCCGGTTTTTTATCCATAATTACCTCACCAAACATTTATGGATAAACTCACTTGTAACTCATTTGTAACATAACACATACATTTCTGCATCTAGGTTTTTGCATGTTGGCTATTTAATCAATACCGGTAAATTACAGTATCCCATATGCAATATAATAAGTAGTAAATAAATGTATATATATTTAACACAGTGTACAGACTATGTCAACATCATGCAGTTAGTAAACATTCTATAGTGTTAATTTGTAAAGCCCACTTTCCCATTTAACTCTATTAATCTATTTAATGTTTAAAAGGCTTATTGCTTATACACAGTTGCACCTCTTCTCCTAATTGCCAAGCAGAGGGGTACAGCTGTGACCCTCTGTGCCCCAGCACAACAAGTAGTCCAGAAATGCCCCTGAATGCTACGTTTATCCTGGTGTGCAACATTTTTCAAATGCTAGCTATCAGTTGTTATAAAATCACATTTACTATGGTTGTGTTGTAGAAATTATAAACAAAAGAGATATTTACAGCATTTAGCAGCCTCCTTTATCAGGAACTATGCACTTTTTGAGCAGCAACCCCTGTTCAGCCCTGCAATGGACTGGCAACCCGTACAGGGTACCTGCTTGCCTGCACTCTGTAAATTTTGGGCTAGGTTCCAGAATTGCTATGACCCTGAGCAAGACAATCGAGGATAAAATCGTAAAAAAAAAACACAAAAAAAAACACTTAAGCTGAACCCTTGAAGTTTAAGGACTTTGTTTAAGGACACAGCAGGAGAAACAGTAAATGTTATCATATGGAATTTAGAACTACATATTTCGTACTAATAATTGCATTGGTACCGTTTCAGGGAGATGCTACAGGGATGCTACCTTTCCTTTTGATCTGAATGGAGTTTGTCCAACTCTGGGGTTTCCTCTGATTTCCCAAAAGCATGCCAGTTGGTAGATGCGTAACCCGGGTGAATAAACGAGCAGTGCCATGCTATGGGCTAACTCCCTTTAGAGGAAATAGTTCCGCTGCGTGATTCATGTTTTCCATTTTTAGACCGGTGGTGTCTCAGAGAATTTGAATTCAAATCCCAGCATTGTCAATCTCAATCAAGGTTCTTAACCCTAAACAAAGCTTAGCTGTAAGTGGCCGTATAGGGGCATCTGCTAAATGATGTAAATACAAACTAACGTGTCTGTGTGTGTGTGTGTGTGTGTGTGTCTGTGTGTGTTTCACAGCACAGTTAGCCAGTCTGGCCTCACTGCCCCCCGCTGACAGACAGCTGCGAGAGCCAAGCCTCCTCAGCAAAAGAGCCACGGTCGAAGCCTGGCTCACCCGAGAGGCCAACACCCTGCAGAAATACAGACTGGTAAACACACGCGCACATACACACATTCCTCATGTGACTCATTAACTTTATTTTTAGAATGAGATGAGACTATCGATAGACAGAAGCGCTCCAGATCAGGAGAGCAAAGGCTATTGGAGCGTGTTTTATGAGCAGATGAAGAGTTTGTTTAGCTGATAAGTTTTGCTGCCGCTTGGCATGAAAGCCAGCTTTGAATTGTACCTAAATTTGGAATACTGCCCACACACACACACACACACACACACACACACACACACACACACACACACACAAACATTGTGGCTCTACTTCACAGTTGAGTTCACAGTTTAATCTTAAACCATAGTGTGAAACCCTGTTTGATTGCCCGCAGCACGCACTGACCTCCCTACCCTCCTCCACCGGTTTTAGCCTGAGCAGCGTAATGCAATAAGGGTAAAGTGTAATAAAGTGGGCTGTCACAGGCTCACTAAGCACAGAGCAATCAGTATACACACACACACACACACACACACACACACCCTACGCATGTTTACAATGAAATGCATGCATGTGTGATGTTCTGCAGTGTGTGCTTTGTATATGAACATTACATATATAAAATAGTGTTACATACAATATAGTTTATAGGACTATATAATACATTCTCAGAGTACTACATTAATCATTATTATACACCCATTTTATTAGGTGCACTTCATATATGGGCACATTTGTAGGCATTACTGGCTGTATTACTGTATCTGATCAGCCCAGCTACCCCATTCATCAATGGAAAATTCCTGTTATTAGGGCACAACTGATAAGATAATTTATGTGGTGGTATTCTCCACACAGCAGTAACGCATACATGGAAGCATGTGTGGTACTGGTACATGTGTATCAAGCTGGGAATGTACAAAATCCTAGTCAGTGGATTATCTGAACCTCCGAACCTCAAAAAACTCTGTATAAGTAGGTAATAATCATAATCATCATAATAATCTTTATTTATATAGCACCTATCATACAGTAGTAATGCTTAAGCTTGACGTGCTGTACAGTAAAGAAAATATATCTAATGGTAAACCAGAATAGAAACTAATTGGTTAAAATAAATGGGTGTATGTCAGTTTGTCACCTTTGCAAGAATACGGTGTGAGCACATGTTAAAACAAAGCAACTGTGTTCCATTTACATTTTAATAGATGCTCTTATCCAGATCAACTTATAATTGATACATTCAAGCAAATTCTGGGTTAAGGGTCCTGATCAAGGACCCAATCGTGGCAACTTGGCAGAGTTAGAACTTGAACTGTGGACCTTCTGGTCCATAGGCCAGTTCTGTTTACCTTAACCGCTTGGTCACCACAGTCTCATAGCCTTGACAGAGTGGGAACACAGACGCATACTGAAAGAGAACCCACCAAATGTGGGAATCTAAGGTAAATATTGTTTGGATTCTGACAAAGTGAATTTACCTTAAGCATATCTGGCATGTTAAGCAGGTCTACTATGTTCCGTGGTAAAACTAAAACAGTGTGGGATCATTACTCAGTCTGTAATTGTGTTCATTGGTTTTATTTATTTGTTGCTGTCTCTTTTGCGGGGGCACCTCTGGTCTACTTGCACTACCACAGACGTAGTCCCTGTGACCCAAGCGAACCTTGAAATTTATGAGTCTTTAGCAGAAACCAGACAGAGTCAGCTGAAAGCCACGCCTTGATAGCGAGAACTCTCACCAGGCCAAAACCTTGGAAACCAGCACAGATGAGACTCGAACTCACCAGGTCCTGTTCCGGTCCTGTATGTTTCATCTGTGTGTGGTTTCTGCCCTGCCAGATCCTTTCCAGTTCCATGGTTTCCAAAGGTCACATGGGCTAGGTCTGTGATAGCACAAGTAACCCAAAACACTGATGTAATATATACCTTCATACTGAGAAAAAGTGTGTTTAAATATGTTATCCAAATTAATGTGTGTCTCTGTGGCTCTCCGTCTGTGTGTGTGTTTGGCCATGCACAGGGTTTGGCAGAAAAGCATCAGAAGACGCTAACGTTGTTGCGGAAACAGCAGACTGTCATTCTCGATGATGAACTGATCCAGTGGAAGAGACGTCAGCAGCTCGCTGGCAATGGAGGCCCGCCCGAGGGAGGACTGGATATCCTACAGTCCTGGTACAAACACAACACACACTCACGCACACACTTCTTAATACACATATACACATTTATAGGAATGTTTAATTCACACAATGATTACTGTAACTTATTCACGCTGGGCCTAATCCTAACCATCACCTCATGAACCGAAAGGAAAACTTCAGGCTCGTTTAATTTTTCAAGTAAACTTTGCAGTTTCTATGAAGTTATGGAGACCAAAAAAGTGTAACCACAAGATAAAAAATATTTAATGTTCCCACCCTTCTGGGAACATATGCTAACCAGCAAGAATATACACTCCTCCCAAAAATTAGAGGATATTACAAAACAAAATATCCCCTAATTTTTGTGAACAGTGTATATTCCTAGTATAAATACTTACTAGTGTGCACACACACTTACACATAGGACTGGGCATGTACATATACAAACAAGCACCAACGCCTAGGGGAAGATTAAACACACTGTTTTTGTACACATACACCAGTCAACCATAACATTACATTAAACATAATCACTGACAGCTGAAATGAACATCGAGTGTGATGATCAGGGCAATGTTTTGCTACGAGTCCTGGCATTCATTTAAATACATTTTCCACACAAACCACCTCAATAAACATCTCTTGTGCATCTCTTGGCAGTGATATACTCTAATGGCAGCGGCCTCTTTCAGCTCTGCCACAATGCAAACGTGTTTAGGAATTCTGTTTGGAACAAGGCAGAGTGCAAGGTGTCACCTTGGCATCCACATTCCCCAGATCTCAATCAGATTAAGCATGTGTGGGATGTGGAGGATCCACCTTATTACTTACAGAACTTAGTATTACTGAAGTATTGATGCCAGATACCACAGGACACCTTCAGAGATTTTGGGAAGCCAATACCTCAACTGGTCAGAACCTTTATGGTGCAACGTGTGCACAATATTAGAGAGGTGGTTTTAATGTTATGACTGTTCGTTATACATAATACAACATGTCACCTAAGGGAAGACCAGGCTTCCTGTAGCCATGGTTTTAACACACACACACGCACACACACACTTACAAAGCAGTGGAGTACTTCGGGGAGGATTACATATTACACACACACACACACACACACACAAAACCTTACTTTTACTGTTCCTTATACATACACTTGACAGTTCAGTAAGTAAGTAAGTAAGTAAAATTTTATTTATATAGCACATTTAAAACCAAAGTGCTTCACAATAAAAAAAGGAAATTCCCACCTTCTAATCACCAGCATCACAGATAAACATACATTATCATTAACATTAACACAGCTCCTCATCCACAGTTCCACAGTTTAACAGCTGCCAAATGCCAAACGATAAAAGTGAGTTTTAAGACGGGATTTAAAAACAGTCACAGACGAGGCATTTCTAACATCACATGGCAGACCATTCCAGAGTCTTGGTGCAGCAACAGTAAATGCACGATCCCCTTTTTGTTTAAGACGGGATCTCGG
>JAUZSU010018569.1:0-10844 GCA_034780255.1 Parotocinclus maculicauda
CACAGGGTCAATATACACGGCCGGGCTGCTATAGCCAAACCTTTGTCTAAAACCAGGTGTTTCAGTTTCATTGTCTGAACCCTGTATATATATATATATGTGTGTGTGTGTGTGCGTATACACCCAAGCTCTACAACAGCTGCATGAAAAACAGAAGAGATCAAAAAGTGCACACTGTCTTAGACTTTAATCCACAGGCACCTGACCAAATCCCCAATACACACACACTACTCAATTCCTATAGTGGAGTCATGATGAAGCTTCTCTTAATTCAAGGATAATGTGTGTTACGTTCTGTTTGCTTTGTCTTGATTGCTCATAAATGAAGACTTCATTGGTAGATTTAGTAAATGCTTAATTACTTTAATTTTCCTAGCATTGCTCAGTACAAAACTCTTGTAAATTAAGATTTAATTGGTGGCCCAATTGAAGATTTAAGTGCTTTAATTAGCCTGTTTGACTCTAATTATATTGCCATTTAGGTGGACTAAGGTTACTTTAAAATGCAAGCTTTTGTGTTGATTGCACACTGATTGTCTGGGGTTGATGAGCATTTAAATTTGCAAAAAAAAAAAAAATCTCACCAAGATTTAATGTCTGTCTTTTTTCAAGAAAAGAAGCTGGTAGCGAAAAAGAGGTCTTACACAGGAGCACTGGTGCTGCATTCTGATTCGACACCAGTGGACAAAAATGAGGTTTGTGATCATCAGTCATTTTCTAATTCATTACCTCAGATTATTATATATGTTAACCAAAAACGGCATATTGGCATAACTTTGCTGTTTATTTAATTGTGTGTCTAGCATGCAGGATAAATTTATATGGTTGGCAGCTTGATTTGTGAAAAACTTAAGAGTGGCTCAGATTTAGGACCCAATTAAGCTGCTTCTTTACAGCTTCTGTGCACTGTAGCACAATGTCCCATATAGGGCCAGTGACTCAGAAATCTTTTTCAGCCACAGTAATGTGTTAAATTTCCCTCAAACACTGATTCATTTGGTCAGACACACGGCCGCTCAGTATCTCCTGTGTGGAGAATCGGTAATCTGTGTCATTTGGTCAGGCAGAGGTTGAATAATTGACTGCTGCTTGTGGACGATCCATAGCTGAACACATCTGACCTGTTTGTCACGCAGTAATGTCTACTCCACGTTTTAGGATTAGCCCCATAACCTTTTCTCTAGGGAAGTTAATTAAAGGTTGTTGCTTTGTATAATCAGCAGACAAAGAGAGTGACCAGCAATTAGAAAAGGAGATGTTTCCCCGTTGTGGGACTACTGAAGGATTGTCTCATCTTATCTTCTTTTATCTTGTTTTATCAAGTTTTGCTTATACATACGTTACACAAAAAAAATACCCTGTGACCATGGGTATGCAAACACTGCATGGGGCACTCTCTTGCTTGTTGCTAAATACGGAGAAAATTGCTAAATATGGAATAAATTGTGTTTTTATGTGTTTGATACACAGGATGAGCAGTTTAAGGTCAGCATGGCCATTGAAAGCGCTCCCAAAATCAATCGTCCAGTTGCATCCACACCAGTGCCTGGATCGCCATGGTGAGCAACCTTGTATTAATAATTTGATTGAAACTAATTACATGTGTAAGCAAAGTTATGCATCCTACAATGTTAGTGTTACTGTAACAACTTGCTGTGGAGTTCTGGATGATTCGGAGGCAAAGTTTTAGGGAAAGTCAATAAAGCTTCCCCAAAAAAGATGTATGTTTTATAATTTTATTACTACTTTTAGAAATAATACACAGCCCTTGGATACCCCTGTCTCTAAAAATGCTATTATACATCTGCATTATATTTTGTTAAACATGACGTTGACCAGACTTAACCACAGTCAAAGACTAATAAACTTCCATAAACTGTATTTTAGAGCTGGGATAGGTTATTGAGTTAAAAATTGGGGGTTGGGTTACAGGTAGAGTTAGGATCAAGGATAGTGTTGGAGAAAATAATCTATGCAATACCTACACACAATGGGACTGTTCATTACGGATTTGTACTACCCCATAAGTTTTTGGTGTACAGTGTGTCAAAGTCTGTTTCTGAAAGATGTCCCGATGGTGCAGTTTTATAATAAATACCTTTGTATTCTGATGAGCTTTTTCAATCTGAAAAATATTATAAGGACGCAACTCTTTAAAGACATTGGGCCTTTATAACACATTTATACAGGACTGTGGTAGCCTAGTGGATAAGATACTGGACTATGGACCAGGAGGTTCAGGGTTTAAACCCAACCTCTTCCAAGCTGCTACAGTTGGGTCCCTGCAATTGCTTGGACTGTAAGACTGTATCGATTGTAAGTCGCTCTGGATAAGCGCATCTGCTAAATTCTGTAAATGCAAATATACAAAACATCTTGCCCTTTTTAATCAACAAGTGATTATTTATTAATACCACACTTTCGGACCTGCCATGAAGCTCAGATACTTAAGACATTTGGAGAATCATGCTTTTTTTCCAATGAAATTAAAATTAAATGCATACAATTTGTATACTAAAATGTATAGCTAAATTAAACCAAAGAACAATTCTCCAGGTCACACAGCTAATACATTGTAAAGACGAGACATAATAAGGCAAATTGTTACATGTGGACACACCTTGTCTGCTTGCACTATCTAAGGAAACTCTTCAACACCCTTGAAGCCAGTGGGGTAAACCACCATGGCAAAACCTATTAGAAATTCAGATGCAAATATAATTCAATTGACAGACATACTTCAGCTCACCTGAGGTGCAATATGAACCAGAGTTGCCCTATCAGTAGAACACTGGTTCCCAATGTTCAGCTTCCCTGGTTTGGATCCCACCTCTGTCTGTCAGTCAGTCAGTGTTCCTAGTTCTGCGTCTGGTTTTCACATCACCTTGATGCTTTTACCATCAGGGTTTCAGGGTTCCTTTCAGGGTTTTAATTTAACTTCATTGGAATCGGTGTTGTATATATTAGCTGAATACATACTGACCAAGTAATATTATAAATAACACTACATACACTTTATGACTTTATGAGGTACTAAACTTTAGGATATATCCAAATTTTTAGCATACGTGAGCTACCTGTTGGCTTTTGCATGATCGTGAAAGAAATGATTTGCTTTCTTATGTCGACTGGTGATATATCAAAATGCGGAAAAAAGGAAATGTGGGAGGGATAACTGTAATTTATTAAAGAGAAAAAAATCTGATACTACCAATTATTTGCATGCAAAAATAAAAGTAATTGTTATGTTAATGCAACTTTTTCTGTGCATTTCTATACAATCGCAAACAAACATTTCTAGTTTTTGTAACACATCTAAACCAAGTGCCACACTGCAAAGCTCCAGCCTGCTGCTCATTTACAGCCTGAGGTTATCCAAGCCTGCTTTTCCCTTCGCAGAACTGCACATATGCAGTGTTCCAATGCATGTAAGCCAGGAATAATTGTTTATCTTTCAGCTGTTGACTTGGGGAGCTGAACTCAACTGATAGGGCTTTTTACTAAACATGCTGTGGAAGAACGTGGCTCAGAGAGACTGTTGCTAGAGCTGCTGTGTGTTTATCTACTTCTAGCAAAGCTCATATTGCTTAAAGCCTCAAGGTGATTTAGGATAGAGCCTTTGGTTCTTGAGCCAGTTCCTTAAGCTGTTCTTCTGCCCAAATGCGATTGCAGCATTTGGTGCAAAAAATATAGAAACAAATTAATAAAAAACTTATGGGAAGGACAAATCAGACTGGATCTGTCATCTGTAGGATAAAAAGTGCATAAATAGAATATGAGAATTTTATTAGGAGGTGGGATTTAATATCTAAAAGCTACCATGGTTTGGTATGGCAGGCTGATCAGATCTGTTGTGAGTCAAAATAAAATGTCAGAATTTGTTTTTCATGCTTGGCACGAAGTCCCATCAAACTACTTTTGGCACTTCTGAGGAATGAATGATGGCTCCATGGCTTCAGTGGCTGAACCGCAGCTGAGTATTTTTTTGGATGAAGAATAGAGATAAAGGGGTGTGTAATCTTTACCGTAAGGGATCAGGATATTTTTAAGCAAAAAAAAATCAATTTATGGTTTTATATTTGTTTGATTTGATTGCGATAAAAATATAGTAAACATATATTTGTGAACTTAAATTATTTACCATGATATTCCTAAAACAATAATTCCCTATTTCAGATTAAAACAATGTCACTGCCTTTACCGAGGCAAAATTATTTTTAATATACCACGAAAATTATGCAAAATGTACATACAATAATAAGTTAAACCTGACCCTCATAAGAAAAAGCACAAGCTTAGTGATAAAGATGTCAAATTAATTAATTAATAACACATTTTAACAGCGATTGTTTACATTGTTAATCACAAATTCTCTGCTTTCTGAGGCACCCATATATATATTATTCACTGAGTCTCTAAATTACATATTATTTAGAAAACTAATAATTGAAAATTTGTGGGATAGTAAATGATTTTAAACACATCCTTGCACGTCTTTGCTAGATACATATCTCTGAAGATACATTGTGTAAATATAGTGCTTACAAAATTAGGGGATATTTCAAAATGAAAAATATCCCATAACAATATATTCCCTAATTTTTGTGAGCAGTGTATAAACCATTACTGCACTGTTTAACAACATGACTGGCACACAGGATAACAGCTTGTGCTTGCTGTTCCTAAAAAAGAGTCATAAAATGAATATATTCCATTTAACAAAAGTAATTCTTCTGGTAATCTGTTTTGGGGTTTGAATGTGTTCTGAATGCTACGGCTTTGGCAGCTCTCTGTCAGAGAAGTGGTAACGCCATGTGCTGAAGCAAACAGGATAAGATGTGATGAAATTAGTGTGACTGAAATATTTAAATGTAATGAATGCATCTTGCTGACATTCATATTGTCTGACATCTGCTGTTTATTTGCACGAGTTGAGATTAAATATTGTTTGACAGCACAAATGAATATACCCAGATACAGTACATACAGCAGCTTTTGTTCATTTGGATTTCTGCTAGATTTTGCAACATGACTGTGAGACAATAAGCACTGACTTGCGCTGACATTCCTGTGCATTTTTAAGGTGTCTGATGGAGTTGAGGTCAAGGTTCTCTGCAAGCCAGCCAAGCTCTTAATCAAGGTTGGCAAACCAATTCTCTGTAGTTTTTGTTTAAGGAGAGCAGGATAGAAAGTTGATGAGCTAACTTGTTATAAGCAGAAACTTATATTTGGAGCATATTTAGTCCAGTATCAGTACAACCATTCTACTACCGCTGTGTGTCTATCGTGAATCTAACATTTTTTGCTTTATATTATGGATGTGAGTGTTACTCAGACCTTTTTTTCTATATACACTGGTCACAAAAATTAGGGGATATTTCATTATGGGATATTACATTTTGTAGTATGCCCTAATTTTATGAGCAGTATGGTTAACGAGCTGTTGCTAGTGTTTCGGCTGCACTCGTCAACTGTTGCCACATCGCATGATCTAGATTTGTTGTTAGATTTGGCGTTTGTTTTTCAGAAAATTCCTGACACATTTGCAGCATTTAGCAGACGCCTCTTATCCAGAACGAACTGATACATTCTGGCTTAAGGACCCAACTGTGGTAGCTTGATGTAGGTGGGATTTGAACCCATTAGGTCCAGAGTCCAGTAACTTAACTGCTAGGCCACTACAGTCCCTGACACAACCCTCCCTATTTGTCTGGACATGGGCAGGTCTGAGGACTGCACCCCCACCTGCTGAGGTTACTCCATAAACACACTATTCAACATTCATGTTACAAGATCGAAACCAGGTCCTCAGACACTGTCTACTGTTTACAAATCTTATAATCAGTATAACAATTTAAGTTCAGAGTTAAGCATCCTTTAATACATTTTGGAATTTAGTAGTATTTTGGTATTTTCCCCTATGTGTTTTCAAGCTGGCATCAACTCCACAAGTTTTTGCAAAATCCGATGATACATGTTCTCCCAGCATTTCACATTATTTCAGAGAACATACTGTGATGTTACTAAATACTTGGCTTTCTCTGTCTTTAAAGTGACTTTAAATGCATGACTGGGTGGCTGCTGTGAAAAGTCAGTGACAGTTAGCATTTTTTGTTTGTTTGTTTGTTTATTTGTTCATGTGGAGTGATCTCAAGCAGTAGGTCACTATTGTAATATTTTTCAAATAAGTGCCATTATAAGCGATATAAATGTCACACTTCTGGCAAAGTAAAAAAATGCAATGACCATCCATTACTTTATTATAATACAATTTATATATATAGGTGATATATTTATATGTGATATGGATTTATATATTTATTCAATTAAACACAGTGAATAAGACTGTGTTTACTTATCTTCCCATAAGGGAATACAGTGCCAATTAATTCTTAAGCCATTTTATTATGGGAATAATTACTCTTGGGATTCAAGAATTTTCTATGCTGTTTTTACTTTCTCTTAAGTAAAACATATTTAAAATGCTGTATATCTATAATGTTGTGTTAGTGCTGAACATCTGTTGCTTTGTACAGTAATTGTTTTATCACTTTTTTATGTGTATTTGATTTGGATTGTCATCTTGTACAATCCAAAGTTGTGTTTGTGCTATTGTTAAATGGACCATATCTGGCCTGCTCCTCATGCCCTTTTATGAATATCAGCTGCTAGGACTTCAGAATAGTTATTAGTCTATTAGTCATTAATCCATAGCTATGAAGTGCTAAGTGGTAAATCCAGCAGTTATTGGCAACCTTCACATTTAATTTGGTCTTATTGTAAAGCTCTCCTATCTTTTGCCTATAAAGTAGATATTATCTGTTGTTTTCCCATTTTATGCACACTATTCCTGGGCGGAGTCAGAATGGGGTCCTGAGAGCCTATCCCAAAGTTCACTGGACGGATGCACCATAGACAGAGCTCTAGTCCATTGCAGGGCTTAACAGGGGTCACTGTGCATTACATACAGACATGTACATAAGACCTAAACCTTTAGATGCCAACTTTGATTAAAAAAAAAAATAGTGGTTGTTTATTTGGCACATGGCACACTAGTATTTTTGTCTCTGTATATATAGTGTATAAGTATACATTAGCTATATTAATGCATTGAATGTTCCATACAGTGTGGATTTTCTGGTTTCTGAAACAGGTTAAATGCATTTACATTATTCCTTATGGAAAAAAATCTCTCAGTACTCGTCATTTTCAGCATTCTGCTTACAATGAGTACCACTGTACTGTGTACTAAGTTGTACAGTATATGAACTTTGTTCTGCTTTACAGCCTTTTTCAGATTTCATAATCACTACAAATCACCTACTGCAGAACTGATAAGTCAGGTTTTTTGTACTGTAAAAGTGTTAAACAGTTATTCTGTTGATCTTTGTTGTATTGGTTATGATGTTTTCCAACTGTCTTCCCTAAAATTGCATCTTTTATTCCAACGGTTTGTGATGGAAGCGTGATATTCTTCAGATTAGCCTTCGTTTTTGTCTAGACATGAGATCCTTGTTTTTCTTTCAGGGTGCACCTTGGAGTCTGTGTGGAGTCAGTCAATGTGCCTGTCTTTGTGTTTGCAGGTGTGTTGTTTGGACAGGGGATGACAGAGTGTTCTTCTTCAACCCTACAATGCAGCTGTCTGTATGGGAGAAACCGGTAGACCTTCAAGACCGGGGAGACCTCAACAAAATAATAGAGGATCCGCCGCATAAACGCAAGAAAGACTCACTGGGTAAGACTGTGCTTTTGTGAGCTTTACAGCTTTGAAGGACAGAGTAGCATCATGCGGCTGACAGGTCTGCTTCATTGTTTAGTCTAGAAATGAGACTTTAGACATCAATATGATAACCATGTCCCAGTGTAATCCCTGTTCACTCATAACCCGGCTAAGAAAAGCTAATATTGAGTGGTATTCTCATGGATTAACTAATAACAAATTATCTGATGTCAGTGCCTCTGCAAATATTGAATTAGTTTCCGATTTTGTCAAGATGTTATTACCCTCCTGACTAGTTCCCCCACAGCTTGTATTCTTTTATTGATTTATTCTTATTGAAATCACTGGGTGATTAGCTATTGATGTTGGAAGTTCATAAACAGGTTTATGGAATTAGGATGGATAAAGCCATGGATGTATTATATATATATATGTATATAATGAGATTTGTACCATGAAGAAGGAATTGATTACTTCTTCCATCATGTTAATTTTACCTCCTGAGAAACGGACTATCATTAGATAACGCTATTGATCGAGATGATGCTTAACCCAAAATGCACCAGTGCAGAAACACTGTTGCTCACTTTTAGCAAACTATTTTTTCCTTTAGAGGACGGCTCGAATTCTGAGGACGTAGATGATGAGGATGACTGCATTTTGAAATCCAAACGCAACAGGTATGCCCCATTAAGCCTCACTGTTCATTACAGAGTTTTAATGAACAGATTGAGTATCATAACACCTCAGTAAGTCACTGCTGTTTAATCTGTATGCTGGGTTTAGCTCACACTCCTGAAGCAATATTCTGAGAACTGATCCCATTTTAACAGATGGCCTTTTGAAGAATTCAGCCAGTGAAAGTACAGCCAAGAATGTGTATCAGGTTCCTGTCATTTGCATTGCAATAAGATCTGGGGAGTATGTGGCGGTGGCAGTATTTATCCCTGCAAATGTAGCAATACCTGCAAAATGTTGAAATGGTCAGGGAGCTTGAGGGTGTGAGTCATAGTTATAGTCATATTATTAGCGACAGTCAACACCATTGTCTGGTTTTAACAGATGTCATTTCCCTTTGATTCATATTTAGACTGGAAGGGCCATCTGACTGTACGACTTCCAGTGCCGAGAAGAAGGATGAGAAATGCTCAGCGCCTAATCAGACGGTTCAGCCGCATGAAATGAGGATCACACACTTTAGAGATATGCTTCTAGAGAGAGGGGTGAGCATATTAAGCACACTGTAAGCAATATGAAAGCATTCATGTCAAACAAAGCTTTTGCATTTTTGCATTGTGAATTATTTGTTATCTTCAGACTCAGTTTACCATTCTAAGCAAAATATCTCTTGTTGCATTTGCTACAGCCATACCAGTGCCTTAATCATATAGCATTGCTGAGAAACGTCCATAACTCTAACAATATCTAATATAATGGTCACAGTACAAGGACTGTGCCCCCTCACTGCTGGGAAATATAACTAAGAACTTTCAGGTTGTACTCCACTACTCCTGAACACATTGGTGTGTGTGAGATATCTGTACAATGTATTCAGTATCATGGCATATCAATGCATATCAATGCATATCAGAGCAAACACCAAGTGATGAGGAGGAAAGAACTGCCTTTACAGCACAGAGACAGGATTTTGTGGCAGCACAGATCTGTAGAAGGCTACAAAACAGTCTACTGCACTGGAAGTTCCCAGGAGCACAGTGGCCTTCAAAATACTTAAATGCAATGAGTTTGGAACAACCAGGACTCTTCCTTAAACTGGCAGTGCAAACAAACTAAGAAATCAGGGAAGAACGGCCTTGGTAAGAGAGGTGACCAAGAACCCAATGGTCACTCTGGATGAGCTCTAAAGATCATGTGTGCAGATGAAATAAACTTCCAAAATGTGAACCATCACTGCGCCACTCTACCAATCTGGGCTTTATAGAAGAGTGTTCTTGTCAAAGATTCTTGTTGCTCATTGTTTGTTAGTCCTTCAAGTGCTTTTTTGCAAAACCCAGGAAAACTTTTATGTGTCCTTTACTGAGGGGAGGCTTTGTCTGGCCAATCTGAAATTAAGGGCAAGGTATTATAAAACGAACTTGATTTTTAATTAATTTATCGTTGTAATAAAGCAATTCTGGTTGCCTGTTGGAAGTCTAGGTTGGGGACAAGGCAAAATGTAGAAAAAGTACTGCTATGTGTATTAAAACATATAAAATTATTTTTGTGATTAAATATTTTAATACCTAGGATATGTATTTTGTTATAAAATATTTCTAAAATTAATATATAACCTGGGGACATAAAAGTTTCGCTAATTAAAGAATCACTCATATATTAGCATTCACAATAATCGTATAGTGATCATTTCAGTGCCATAAATATGGGGACAAACCTCTGTATGTAAAGAATCTCAATCAATAGTTTAGAGAATAGATTGAAAGACAGTAAGCAGATATCTGACATGTAGACATTTGGAACAGATTTTTTTGTTTTTGTTGTTCATGCTTATGGTTATGTTTGGTTTACCAGGTGTCTGCATTCTCCACATGGGAGAAAGAATTACACAAAATTGTGTTTGATCCGCGTTACCTTCTTTTGGGGACAGATGAGCGTAAGCAGGTAAGACTGACCCTCTGAGGTCTGCTCTTTCAATTATTTAAATGGTTCCATTTTTCTGAGGCTCTTTTTATACCTGGGCAGTTTATTCAAGATTTATTTGGTTCAAAATGTTAACTGAGAAGAATTTTGAATTCTGGTCTTCACACTGTCATGCTGAAAGCAGCTATTAGGAATTTAATTCTGGCCACAAAGAAGTATTTGCCAAGAAAACATTAACCCATGACAATAAGCTTAAATTGTTAAAACAGGACATACTGTGTATATGACATTCTGAACCCAATACATAAATTGCATTTCAGTGTTTGGGTGGGATTATATACCTGTAGATGGTACACTATATACGGGTGTGATCTCCCCCAACACAATCCTAATTGAGAAGCATCACGAAGTTTAAAGTACTGAGGGCCATTAAATTCTTAAATTTCCTTCGGGATAAATTAAGTAAGTAAGTAAGTAAGTAAGTAAGTAAGTAAGTAAGTAAGTAAGTAAGTAAGTAAGTAAGTAA
>JAUZSU010018591.1:0-10843 GCA_034780255.1 Parotocinclus maculicauda
TGGCCTTTTAAGACAGTGTAATATTGTGAAGCTGCTTTGAGACAATGCTACATTGTAAAAAGCGCTATATAAATAAACTTGAATTGAATTGAACATATATTCCATAGGGTGAAGCGCGCATTTCTCCAGACATGGAGACTCTCTCACTGGAGCAGACTGACCTACCCCTCTATAAACACCCTGGCTCAGTGATATACAACATCTATCATGTTTGCCTTTTAACCCCTGTAAAGTCTTGCTGAATTAAAAAAATATATATATTTCAATGGTTAGACGACTACGAACCACTGAATGAAAAGTGTTTAAGCAATCTCCTCCTGAGTGGCTACATGTATACAGACATTCCACAATTTTAGTGACATCACCAGTGCTGCTAATTATTGTTTTCCTGTTCCACTATTGCAGGGATTCTATGTGTACAATTTATTTAATTTCTGCTTTACCAGGTTTAATGATGTGCCTGGTAAATGTCCAGAGCTAAACACCTGGACTCAAGATTTTGTAATGTCGACTGTTGTGTGGCTCTCAGACCTCTTCAGACCACAGTCGTTCCTCACTGGTCACACACGTGTATTAAAAACATTCAGAGCATGTCTTAGATGATCTATTGTCTCAGCGGTCATGCAGACTACTTCTTGTAAGGACAAGTTTCCACTGCATAAGATATAAGATGGGACGGTATGTAGATGTACTAAAAAGGTTAAAGGAGGATTAAGGTAACCCTCCCTGGCAGGGTGCTTGTATCCATGGCCTCTCTGTGGAAGGTAGGATTTTATGGATCTGGGGCCCCATGTTCACTCTAAACTCCCCCCTAAAAGACATCACCCACCAGCCAAGTGGGTGCTTGCAGGCGTGGCAATGCTGCTGTCTGTGTGAGTCAGCAGCTTCTACAGACACCAGTTCCGAATCTTATTACTGATGTTCCATGACATTAGAGTGATGGAAGGAAGGGGGTTCTGAGTAAGAGTTTGGGATTCACTTGACGTACATGGCAGTAAACCTACATGTCACACTGTATACCAACATTAAAGTTTTCATCATTTGTATGCTATATCATAAACCACGATGGTTGGTGGAGACATTTGTTAAGATGTTTGGTGGACGCAACTGCTTTAATTTTTAACATCTACATGAATAAACAGACCCAAATCTCATTTAAATATCTAGACTTTATTATGGGATTGTATAAAGTTACAGGGTGAGGGACAGAGAAAAGATTTACGGTCTTTGGTGGAGAAGTTTTAGTGGTGTTAAGGGAGAGTGTTCAGCTCTAATATATGCTGTGGTAAGCCATAGGTATCAAAACTGTTCAGGAAAAAAAGCTTCTTTGGTTCTTTTTACACAATGGCTATGTCTTTACTACTTTAAAATGACTGATTAAAATGTGTCCTTCATTTTCTTTTACTTGTAACATGAATTTCTCTTTCTTTTTTTAAATCCACTCTGAACTTTAAGGAATTAAGTCAGTATTGTACATTCATTTTGAAATGGCAGCCATAGTGGCTTTAATATGCAATACTGACTTAATGGCAAAGTTCAGAGAGTTCAGAATTAAAATAAAATTTGACAGTGAAATTGTCTATTAAAATTGTTGGTGTGTTGGCTAAGATGACCAAGCTTGTGAGGTGGTGGTCAGTTTACTTAGGAATAATGGGACATTTTGAAATGGCAGCCATTAAACATTGTGCATTTAATGTGCAATACTGACCTAATGACTTCAGAGTGGAATTAAAAAAGAAAAAGGAAATCATGTTACAAAGAACACATTTTAATCAGTCATGTTAAAGTAGTAAAGAAATAGCCATTCTGTAAAAAAGCTTTCTTTCCTCAACAGATTTGATCTCCTTTGCTTACCACAGCTGTATTTGCTTCTATCAAAGCTGATTGTTCTATCGCGTCTGATAGCCAGACCAAAAAAAATGATGGCGTGATCGCAGTTTAGGAAGAAGTTTTTTTTACACGTTTTGTGTATTGATTTTACTTATTTCATTGTTTCGTTGTCATGTGTACTTAGCTTTCTTTTGTCAAAAGGGTTTATTTTCTCTTGATATTGCAATGCATGTATGTTGGAATTGTATGATTTGTGTTGCCAGTGTTGTTTATATCCTGTTTTTACTTGTGTAAGTGCTATGGTTGAGGACCGTGGATGGTTGATTTATTTTTTCTTTTGCCGTTCTTAAAGAGGACTGTGAAGTGAACAGACTTGTTAGGTCTGCCTCAGGGTGATGAGATATGCAGCGTTGACAGTTGCTATTGTTTAGTTGTTTGGCATTTTGTTACTTTCTGTAGTCATTTATTTCTTTTTAAAGTTAATTTTTGATTGTTATTGGTTGGACGGCAACCTCTGCTTAAAAGGACCATCAGCCACGGATACCTTTCGACAGAGTTACCCCATGTTCTGTGATGAGGAAGCGAAATATTTTAACATGCAAAGAACACAGACTACATTACCGCAGGTGCTCCCCAGAGACTACACGACTATGGCCAGAACATACATGGTAAGTGGAGCGAGAACTACGTTAGAACGCCATAAAGTACAAGAGCCAATGTTATTTAGTGGGTTCGTTAGTGTGTGTTGGGGATTGTTTGCACAATCTTCCCACAGCATGTCAGGGCTGCATTGAAAGGACAGGGAAATGATAGATCAGTGAGAGCAGTGAGGAAATGATAGCTTTGAGTAGGCCGTACCGCAGTGCCTCTTCTCTATGCGAGCCGCAGCGTGCTCACAGCAGGCAGTAATGGCACAGCAGGGAGTTCTGTCACAGCATCTGTTCAGCCATTTAAGCTCTTGCTCCAGCTGACACAAACAGTAAGCAAGCTGCCTTATACAATGCTTTTTACCTCCTACAATGGAATCTGCCTTTTCTTCCCACTCGCCTTGTGTGTCACTCACAGAGCAGGCACACAGGAAAGGATTTATTTATTTAACCATTCAAAGAAGTTTATTTTGGTAAGACCAACAGCAGACTTCCATAATCCAAAAGCCAGTGAGCATACGATTACCTTCACATCATTTAGCAGATGCCCTTAGGTAGAGCAGAGTAGTTCAGTTTGTTGCCTAAAATGTGTGTCATTATAATTTTGGGGGTGGTATTGATTAGCTTTGCAGTGATCAGGACTAGATTACATTTACATAAGATCTTAGTAGGTAATTTCCTGCTTTCCAGGTGTTGCTGTGACACTTAATTTCAAGGATTTCCATTTCTGATTTTCTCCCCTTTTGCCCAAAGTCGCATACAGTGAAGGAAATAATTATTTGAGCCCTTGCTGATTTTGTTAGTTTGCCCACTTACAAAGATATGAACAGTCTATAATTTTAAGGGTAGGTTTATTTTAACAGTGAGAGATATACAGAAATAAATAAATAAATACAGAAAATTACATTGTATAAAATATATACATTTATTTGCATTTTGCAGAGAGAAATAAGTATTCGATCCCTTTAGCATATAAGACGTAATACTTGGTGGAAAAACCCTTGTTGGCAAACACAGCAGTCAGCACATCAGGAGGAATTTTTCCTCTTTGCAGATCATCTCTAAATCATTAAGATTTTGAGGCTGTCGCTTGACAACTCAGACCTTCAGCTTCCGCCATAAGTTTTCTATGGGATTAAGGTTTGGAGACTGGCTAGGCCACTCCATAACCTTAATGTGCTTCCTTTTGTTTTGGGTCATTGTCATGCTGGAAGACCCAGCCACTACCCGTTTTTAATGTTTTGGTGGAGGGAAGGAGGTTGTCACTCAGGATTTTATGGTACATGGCTCCATCCATTCTCCCACTGATGCAGTAAAGTAGTCCTATGCCCTTACCAGAGAAACGCCACCAAAGCATAATGTTTCCACCTCCATGCTTGACAGTGGGGATGGTTTTCTTTATGTTATAGTCAGCATTTCTCTTCCTCCAAACACGGCGAGTTAAGTTAATGCCAAAGAGCTCAATTTTTGTTTCATCTGAGCACAGCACCTTCTCCCAATCACTCTCAGAATCATTGGCAAACTTCAGACGGGCCTGCACATGTACCTTCTTGAGCAGGGGGACTTTGCAAGCACTTTAGGATTTTAATCCATTACAGTATAATGTGTTACCAATGGTTTTCTTGGTGACTGGGGTTCCAGCTTCCTTAAGATCATTAACAACTTCCTCCTGTGTAGTTTTAGGATGATTTCTCATCTTCCTCATGATCAAGGATACCCCACGAGGTGAGATTTTGCATGGAGCCCCAGATTGAGGTCGATTGACGATTTTGTATTCCATTTTCCAACAATGGCACCAACAGTTGTCTCCTTCTAACCCAGCGTCTTACTTATGGTTTTGTAGCCCATTCCAGCCTTGTGCAGGTCTATGATCTTCTCCCTGACATCCTTAGAAAGCTCTTTGATCTTATCCATGTTGGAGAGGTTAGAGTCTGACTGATTAATTGAGTCTGTGAACAGGTGTCTTTTATACAGGTGACAATTTAAGACAGCTGTCTTTAATGCAGGTAACGAGTTGATTACTAGTATTGAACTGGTCTGTAGGAGCCAGAATTCTTAATTTTTGGTAGGGGATCAAATACTTATTTCTCTCTGCAAAAAGCAAATACATTTATATATTTTATGCAATGTAATTTTTTTTATTTTTTTATTTAGATAGGTTATAATAAACCTACCCTTAAAATTATAGACTGTTCATATATTTGTAAGTGGGCAAACACACAACATCAGCAAGGGATCAAATAATCATTTCCTTCACTGTACACTGGCTTTCTAGGGATGCACTTTTCATGAACCAGCTGCTTGCAGTTCACGCACTGGAACCCAAGTCTCTCTGAGTCGGCTGTTTTGCAAATGGCTCCATACAAACAAGGCAGAGACACTTATCTCATCTTATCTTAAACCTGATTCTGATTTGGAACCGATAACCCTAAAAAATTGAAAAGTGGACATTTGATTCCACTTATGTGTTACTACTAATACATTTAACAACATTTAGTCATTTAGAAAACACCCTTATCCAGAGCCACTTACAAGTGATACAATGTTTTGTAGCAGTTGTAGGGTAAGGGCTTTGCAGAAAGGACCCAGCGGGCAGAGATGTGGCAGCTTTGCAGAGATGGCAACTTGGCATCTTATGCTTTAAATAATGACTGAATTAATACATCTGTAAGAAGACACCTACAAGTGCATCTCAATAAATGTAATATATTTCAGTAATTCATTGCAAAAAGTAAAACTCACACATTACATACGATTTCTTAGCGATTTACATAGCGATTTCTTTTAATGTTGATGATTACAGCTTACAGCCAATTAAAACCCAAAAGTCATTATCTCAGAAACTTAGAATATTATTTAAAACCAATGTAAAAAATACATTTAGGACAGAAATGTGTTCCTACTGAAAAGTATACAGAATACGTATATACAGTATATGCATATATGCACTCAGTACTTTGTTGGGTCTCCTTTTGCTTGAATTACTGTATCAGTATGATGTGGCATGGAGGCTAAATGTCTGAGGTGTTATGGAAGCCCAGGTTGCTTTAATAGCGGCCTTTAGCTCGTCTAGATTGTTAGGTCTTGTGTCTCGTATCTTCTGCTTGACTAAGAGAGAAGGTTTAGGTCAGACGAGATTGCTGGCCAATCATGCACAGTCATACTGTGGTTATTAAACCAGGTATTGGTGCTTTTGAGAGTGTGGACAGGTGCCAAATCCTGCTGGAAAATAAAATTCGTATCTCCATATAGATTGTCGGCAGAGGGAAGCATGAAGTGCGCTAAAATTTCTTAGTATATGGCTGCACTGACTTTGGATTTGATATAGCACAGTGGACTAACACCAGCAGATCTGGCTCCCCAAATCATGACTGATTGTGGGAACGTTACACTAGACCTCAAGCAGCTTGGATTGTGTGCCTCCACTCTTTCTCCACACTCTGGGACCTTGATTTCCAAATGAAATGCATAACTTACTCTCATCTGAAAACAAAAGTTGTTTTTCTCCTTAGCCAAGGAAAGACGCTTCTCGTGTTGTCTCTTGGTCACAAGTAACAGTTGACAGTTGTAGCTTCCTGGATACGTATGTGAGTGGTGGTTCTTGATTTTGAATGGCTTTTTCCTGAGAATCCTTTCAAGGCTGTGGTTATCCCTGATGCTTTTGCACCTTTTTCTACTACACTTTTTCCATTCACTTAACTTTCCCTTAATATGTTTGGATACATCTTTTGTGGCTTACCCTTGTTGTGGAGTTTGTTAATAACTGCCTTCTGTCAAGTCTGCAGTCTTCTCCATGATGTGTAGCCTGCTGAACCAAACTAAGGGACCATTTTAAAGGCTTGGGAAACATTTGCAGGTGTTTTGTGTTGATTATTCTAATTTTCAGGAATTATGACTTTTAGGTTTTCATCGACTGTATGTTGTCATTAACATTAAAATAAATAAACACTTGAAATTCTCTAGATGTATAGATCACTCTTGGTAATTAATCTATATAATATGATAGATTAGCATGTTTGCCTGACTTCTGTCTCTGTCTAAAATGCTTTCAGCAGTATTTATAATCTAACTATAATGTAGTAACTGAGAAATGTTTGCCTACGCGAATGCCTAGCCTCAGTTCTTCCCTGCTTTCCATTACCCAGACCATCTTCTGAATCTATAGGGTTTTCTTTTTTTGATACCATAACTATATACTATATTTTATTCAGTCTGTGTGTGGTTTTTATTTTAAAAGTAAAATACTTTATGGCAATTTACTCATCATACAAAAATCCAACTACAGAATGTACCAGTTTCTTGGCCTAATGTTATCCCTTATATCTGTCTTCTAATATAGTGGAAAGTTGTAGGGCCAGTTACAGACTGTCCTAGCAAGTGTCCCTAGATCTGTAATCATAAAATAACTTTCCTTGCATTTCTTTGTATGTGGGCTGCTGTTGAAGCTGTTGTTCATTTTCTACACACAGTAGATGAGGTAATATTTGATATAGTATTCTTTAAATGAAGTAAGCGTTTACCACCCAGTGTACAATTTAGTTGTCACATGTCCTTGGTGTTGACTTAAATGAAGGAACTACAATATATGGACAAAAGTAATGAGACATCTACACATTACATGCTCTAGAGCTTTAATGGCATTAAACTCTAAATTCATAGGTAGTAGAAGACTTTTTACAGCTCTAACATCATACTTCTACAGGATTATTAGATGGTGTATGTGGGAATTTATGCACATTTATCCAGAAAATCATTTGCAAGGTTAGACATTGTTGAACAAATCTCTCTTCTAGTTTTCAAAGGTGTTCAGTGAGGTTGAGGTCAGGGCTCCTCCAGTGAGGTTCTTCCACAACAGACTTATCTGTCCATGCATTTATGGATCTTGCTTTGTACTGGTACACAGTCATGCTGGAACAGAAAATTGATTCCCTGTTTCTACAAATATGGATGCACTAAATGCTGAAGCATTAAGATTGTCCTTTACTGGAGCTAAATTGCCTAGACAAGCCCCTGAAAAAAAAAAACCAACACGTGGCACAATGCAGTCAGACAGGTAACATTCTCCTGGCATTCTCCAAACCCAGACACTGCTGTATAGAAAAATGTGATTTGCATTTGTGGTATGATTTCTATCACTCCATTTTATGCTTGTCATTGTGCTTGGTGATGTAAGGCTTGAGTTTTTGAGTTTGGAACTCAGTTGTTGAGTCAGCAGAGCAAAGGTGTTGCTGTTGTTCATTCTCCTTAGACCCATTATTTTATAATTGTTTGTAAATTCAGACCACATGGCTATTCCCGTGTCACAATATTATTTTTCCCATGTAGTGTAACTCATTATGCAACTTGCTGATACAGTGAACTTGCTAAAATGATTTAATATGGCGCTGATCATTGAATCTGGCCATTGTTCTGCACATTTTAATGAGTAATTGGTCTAATAAAAGGAAGCAGGTCTGAGAAAGGCTGATCTTTTTATTTATTTGTGTACGCACTTTAGTCAGGGCATATTTGCAAAAGGAAAACCTGCCCCGCAGGTTTGTTAAGGCAGCACTTGACTGGTATTAATATCAATTATAATTTGATATTGCATTAAGTATGGGAGAACTTGGATTTGCAATGGATCTAGATTAACGTTAGTAAAAACAGCAGCTGGGGCAAGTATGATGAAAAAAATCATGCAGGGAGCTGAAAGAACTTGCTATTAAAAGTATTATCTGCTAATAGTTATACAAGCCACAAACACACAAGGGAAAAGTGGAGTAAATACAAAGTAATCAATCCTCCTTGACCTTATGAAGCACCCATAATGATGGCCAAAACTGTCCCCTAATCACTACCTTCTACATGTTGCATACTATATTCAACACTTCCTACAGGGAACTGAACTGGTGGTAGTCAGTTATTTTACACTCTACCCTTATATGTTTTGTTCATTACAGTATGACATGCTAAACATTACTATGTGGCTTAAAAATATACATGGAACATGACAGCTTGCACATGCTGTTTAAACTCACCCAATAAATGAATATTTCTAATTTTAAAAAGTATTCTGGTAAATAGGGGGTACTATTAAAGCAAAAAGTATTGTATGTATTCAATATTAATGTATGTTGTCTGCTTGTAAAGTGGTTCTTAATAAAACTTTATGGTCAAACAGAAACAAGTAAAAAGCAATTAACACTACAAAAAGCCTGCGATCCACTGGTTTAATACATACAAGTTAGCCGTATCATCTTTGGGTTACTTAGAGCTCACTATGATTTCTTTGCTTTTAAATTGTGGGTTAGGAGTCATCTAGCCAAAGGTGTTATAGGCCATTATTGCCAGATCTGTATTGTATCTGCTGCTCATGAATACAGTTTATATATGGTCCATTTTTACAGTCTTATGTTCAGTGAAAATATATTTTTTGCATATCATTTGTGCATGGGGTAAATGGTTTGGATAAGCTTACTGTGACTGTATGAACAAACTGTTGTGTAGTACTTTAAGATAAGTGGAATGAGACTGTGTTATTGTTTAAGGAGACAGAGACACATTGTTTATGTTCATTTAACCTTTGTTTCCTCTCTCTAGATTGCATCGGAGGAGCAGCCACCTGAAACCATCCACTGTCTAAACTCTGACTCAAGGCACAAGGTAAAGAAGACGGCTTTGTGTACACTGGCTTTATTGTCCTAGTCTTGACTGACCTGAAAATCTTCCTTGAGTATGTCAAGAGTGCATGGCAGATGAATTGGTACCAGTTAATGTTGTTGTTTGATTTATCATGGTAATCAGCATTTTTTTTTATCTTACGTCTGGTAAATTACTAGACTGACTAGAGGAACTACACCTGTGGATAAGTTCTTATGTGGGCTATAGCAGGTGGTTTCATCTTACTGTTGGTTGTCTAAACAAAATGGAGATTAACAGGAGCTCTTCATCAAGGTTATTGTCTTTACCTCTAGCCATATTTTGAGTGTAAATATATTTTTGCTGTGTTAAAGGCTTGTGTGCAAAATGTGCCCTGTGCTGGACGTGCACTGAGAAATGCTTTTTTATCCAATGGACAAGAAAACTGGAAAACCCATGTGAAACTAGCAAGAATTATCAAGTAAGTAAAGACATGCTCCCATCATTCTTAACTTTTTTTTCTTAAAATAAAGCATTTTTTTCCCCTTAATTTGCAAATGCAGTAACATGAATTGATTATGCTCATATAATTTATTCATATAATAAATGCTCATCACTCAGTTGTTTTAACAACCTAAAGATATAGACTAAAAAGAACAGGGAGCTTACATATTACATATTGTTGGATTTCAAGCTACTGCAACAATGAGAAAGTGGAAAATCTAACAAAGAAAGCTGCCAGAAAAGATATAACCTGGTGATATCATGACACATGGCAAGAGGAATGGAGCCGAACAAACTATATGAACTCAACCTGTGGCTCTAGAGGATTTCTACACTATCCACTAAAAAGGCTACATTAAACCGATCAAAAAAAGTGCCGTCCTGCCAGAACTGTTTCT
Organism: Parotocinclus maculicauda; assembly: GCA_034780255.1. NCBI lineage: Eukaryota > Metazoa > Chordata > Actinopteri > Siluriformes > Loricariidae > Parotocinclus > Parotocinclus maculicauda. The sequence continues at coordinate 9,998 of JAUZSU010018591.1, forward strand.
TGCATAATAAACTCTTTCTTTAACATAAAACATATTCTAATAAAATGCAGTGCAATTGATCACACCAGGAAAACAATCTGCAGAGACAGATGTCTTCAAAGATCTCTTTAGACCATATAAAGATAAATAAACAGGTGTAGCATGTTATTTGATCCTTTTGCTCTGTCCAAAATAGAGGTTGTCTGAACTAATTTAATGCCATGCACATAAAATGGCAATATGGAAATGGATTTTTACTTGTTTGTGTAAGAGAGATATCGTTCGTGGAGAATGCAGCAGCCCGCCTTCTTAAGAGGACAAAATGTAGAAAGCATGTTAAACGAAATTTTAGCCTCTCTTCATTACTGCCTGTGAGTTTTAGAGTTGATTTTAAAATACTTGTACTGGCTTATCAATCCCTAGAAACTTGAGCATGGGGGTGGAAACACCATACTTTGGGGGTGCTTTTCTGCAAAGGGGACAGGACGACTGCACCATATTGTGTGCCTAGCCAGTCTCCAGACCTGGACCCAACAGAAAATCTTTGGAGGTAGCTATATGGCGTCAAAATAGGTCCTAAAGTTTTAAGAACCAAAAAACAGAATCCGTAACCAAAAAATTACATTTTGTAATTAAAAACGGACTTTCGTTCTTTTGCTAATGTAGCGGCATCTGTAGAATGAACCGGTGGGCGGAGATTAACTCCAGCAGCCAATGATTGCCTAGATCCCGCCCCATCGTTAAATCGTGTCCAAAATTCGGAAGCAAGAATTTTTTGGAAGCAAAAGCGAGACTGAAAGGAGCGTAACCGAGAAAAGGAGTTTTTTATTACAAAATGTAACTTTTTTGTTACGGATTCTGTTTTTT
>JAUZSU010018602.1:0-10843 GCA_034780255.1 Parotocinclus maculicauda
ATCGGTGGTTACATCTCCGTGCCATTCGAAGCAGTTTAGAAATTTCGGTACCTCTTAATTAATGGTAACCACAGCAGGCCTCGTGACAATTCATAAGCGGAAAATGCTGGCCGCCCCCTAGCCTTTGTCCTCAAAATACCTCAATTTCGTAATACTTCGACTTTATTCTCGTAATATTACGACTTTATTCTCGTAATCAACTGCTTTTAAAAAAAAAATTTTTTAAGAGTGGCCCTTAAACGCCGTCGTATTTAAGCAGCTGTGTCTCACCTGCTTAAAAGAAAAAAAAGCTGATGTGCTTTTAGAATCGGACTTACTGTTAATGGAATGTGAAAATTTGGACACCAAACATATATTGGGTGACAAACAATATCTGAGGTATGTGCACAACATATTTATCCCCTGAACTCTTTTCAGTCTAAACAGACCAACTAATAATGTGTTTGATGGCCTTATTTTTATGGATTAACGGATTAATATATTCTATTTTTATGTATGGATCGACTACCTGCTCCATAGTCACATGTATCTTTCAAAGTGTAAATATGGACTCAAATTAAAATACTGCTTACAAAAATAAAGGCTTATTTCAATATGAAATATACCATAATTAAATATCTCTTAATTTTTGTGAGCAGTGTATATGTTGCCTTGCAAAAATGCTTACATCATGGACACGTAGCCCAAAGTTCCCACGTTCTTTACCAAAGTGAGATTGTCTTGGACAAAGTGTTCCTTCAGTTTACATGACACGCTCACACACTCCCACGTGTTTTTCACGGTGTCTCCCACAGTTGTGAGACACTGTGAATGGTGAAGAACCAAGTCAAAATACTGCAGCCTGCTTTTCATCTTTTGGTAGCAGCAGCAGTTTATTCAACAATTAAGTCATTTGTTAGTGTAATTGAGATGCCAGATTTTTTTGTTTGTTTTTCTATGTTAAAGAGGAGATGCATGCAAGTTATATAGGCTAAACCTGAAAAGTTTTTTTTGTAATTGTTGTTGTCTGGGATGTAGTGATTAGGCCTACAGCTGCTGCTCAAACTGCTCAAGAACATCACATGAAAGAATCAAACAGCATAAAGATTCCTCTCACGTGGAGAAATGTGATTTCTTAATCACATCCTCTGCTATTTATACTTTTTAACTGAGTTCATTATGCCCCCTTGCTCAGCCTAACATTAACCAACTACATTTCTGTGCATCTCTAATTATCAGCTGATCTACAGGAACATCTGTTATATCTGTCACTTATTCTGGCATCATTATAAACCTGGAATGTCATAGATTTAACAAAGATGGGTTATATTTTGTGCGTTTGTTTTATTTTCCTATATGTAATCAGCCAGGACATGTAGTCATTAAATCATTTACTAAACCTAGTGCTTTAACTGGTAGCAATATACCTACCTTGTGTGTTCACAAAACAGAAAGCTAATACGCATGTTTTGACTCATAAACTGAAATTGTTGTTAGCATAAATTCTGTATTATGGTTTTGTAAAGCAGTTCCTTTATAATGTTTTTAAATTGAAGTAACAAGTATTCTTTTTCCTTAGGTTCTATTTGATTACCAGCGACAGCCCATGCTTGTAAAAGTTTGTTGGTGTGTGCTTATTGTTACTGTCTTGTGATAGAACACACCCCTAATCTTTGTAGTTTATGGCCTAAATCATTGGAACATTTGCAAATAATGGATATAAATGATCTACATTATGATCAGCTGATGTGTTTTGTTTGTAGAATTAGTGTCAGTCACTGTTGTTGTCAATAGGTCATGTCTAGGGGTGGTAAAGATCTGCTTACGATTTGATTTGATTATGATACTCTGTACCTCTTCACAATTCAATTTTCTTACAACTATTAATTTTACATTATTCATAATTGCATTCATGTTTATTTCTGAAATGAAAGCAATTCAAAACGATGTACATTTTCTTGTATACTTTTTTAATCCAAAAACAGTAGTCTGCTGCTTTTAAAATCATTTTGTTAGCTAGAAATATAAAAGTGCTGAAATTGAAAATGCCTTTTTTCATGCTCAGTTTGTCACAAATCTTTCTTGTATCAATTGTGCGTGTGAAAAGCTCTACACAATTATTTTCAAACATCCTAAATCATTTGAGATTCCATTGAAGATACGAAGGAACATATGCCGTATATGATTTTTGGTTGAGCTCTCTGGCATTCAGCGAATGCAATGACGTTATTATATGTCTATAAAGAGAAAGCCCCGTAATATCTGTGATGACATGGTGACACTGACATGATGCAAATGTCAGTAGTTTTGCATTGCTACACCCCTAGCCATGTCTGTAGTAACCATCGTGATGTGTATGGTTTTGAATGTGACTTACATGGTATGTGATTAAACTTAAAAATTATCTTTATATTTATCTATATATCTCTTTATGCATTTCCATATCTAATATGCAGACTGAAATGGAAAAAGGCTTTGCCTTTGATATGTGAAGTCTGGATCCAGTTTTGAAAGGAATTACTTATGACTTTAAATGTTTTTGTCCATTGTTATTATCTGAAACTACATTTGAAGCTGCAATGCTTACTCACAACCATTGGTTTGAGTTCTATGAGAAGGTTTCCCTGTACAAAATGTCCATGTGAAAGAAAATTAAGAACTAGCACATCACACCTTTTTGGGTTTTTTTTGTGGGTGTGTGGCGATCAGTTGGCAGGGTTAACAGTGACAGCGCAGTGCTCAGCCAGTGCAGTGCTACTGAGGAGCCAACTCCTCAGACTGACACTTCATCCATGGTCTCACCTCCCAGTAAGTCCACTGCTCTATGCAGGAGCTGTTCTCTGACTCTTGACCCCATCACAACCTTCTACCCTTTCCCCTCAGAGATCGATCTGCTATCTCAGTTGCAAAAATTTCTGTTTAATCCTTCCTAAGATGATAAAATGCAAAAAAGATATTATTACTTAAATACAATGCATCTGAAGTACTAACGGGTGTCATCGTATGGAGGAAATGAACTGTGCTCATTTACTGAATTGGAGAAAGGGAAACCAAGCCATAGTCAACTGTCTTTTCTTAACTTTGCTTTTAACATCCTGCTGCCTCATATTGATCCACTAACATTAAGTCCGTAAGTACTGTTTTGTCCGTTGTATAGTGTAAGAGACTGGGCATACTCTAAAGCAATCATAAGGAAAGTTAGTAAAACAGTTCTCAGAGGATCACTGTTGAACATTTTGGATTCTCCAAATCTATATTTAAAGTCAAAATCTGGTTTATTCCTATAGTGCTTTTTTTAATGGAGCATTGTCTCAAAGCAATCTTATATTTTCTGTTATATTCTATAACCTTAACCAGCAAGCCTATATTCTTTATAAGGAAGAAACCTTTGAAGGACCAAGACTAAAAATGGACCCAATCGCCTTGGGTGGCTAAGATGACACCTTTAATAATTAAATTATTTTATTAATGCATTTTTAGTAATGCACTGCTCACAAAAAATCATTGTGGGATATGTCATTTTGAAGTAGCTCCTATTTTTTGTGAGTAGTATAGATTACATGCATAGAAGTTAAATAAATATTAACAAAGAGCATATTTCAAAATATAACAACCAAAGTATAATATGTAGACTAACAAATTAGTGATAATGTAATATTATGAAGAGCATAATAAAATAGAGAATGTAAAACAAAAACATATAATACAATAATGTACTTAAATAATATATTGAATAAAATTATGGGGGGTGGCGTGCATATCTGTAGTTAGTCCCATCATCCGACTAATAGTGTGAGGGCTGGAACTATTTAGGTGCCACCTCAATGAAAGAAAGCCTTTTTGTTGATCTAATCACAAATTTGAACTGTGCTCTTAATATTCAAATAAGACTCAATTGATCTTTAAATAAAACACACAAGGTTAGTTTTTGTGTAGTAATATCTTTCAGTAAACAAATATAGAATAAAGAAAGTAAAATAACAATTAGACAGAGAAACAACCCCACTGTTAAGTATGGGGAAGATCCGTGATGTTTTTTAACTACAGATGTAATGAGAACGAGAGACTGGACCAAACATCATGTGCATCTTAAAATTCATTGCACAATTCACACAAAAGGAATCACACAGGATATAATCAGAGCAGTAGCTATCGATCCTACAGCTCCTCCGTTCTCTTCAGTGTGTGCATGAGATGGAGGCTGATGCTCAGGCGGTATCACTATTTTAACCTCTACTGTCTCAAGCAACACCCCCACGCTGATTTCAAAATTCCTACCTGCTGTGCAAGGGAATTTTACATGATAATGCATGTAGAAATGTAAGAATAATGAAAGAAAATGTAACTATTTAATATTAATTCCGCTATACACAGTCCCAAGTAGCCTTGTTAGTAGAATCGTGGACTTCATCTGTCAGGAATTAATAACTATGGTCAGGTTGCAACACAACACAAAATGGTCTAATTATCACACAGTGAAGTTTTTTGACATGGCCATTACGGTACCTTGAGCTGTATCCCACCAAAAACCTGTGCTTGATTCTGATGAAAAGAGCAAACAAGAAATCTGGAAAGCTAGAAATCCTAGATACCTGATGTCTAATGAAAGATATTCATGCTGTTCAGTCTTATCAATCATTTTTAATTGCGTATCTCTATTGGTGCACCGTAGTACTGCAAATGTGTACCTGCATGCCAAACCTATTTTGGTCTGAACCAGACCCATCTTTTTTCACTATCTCTTATTTAGTGCGCAGCAGTTATTTTTGTAAATGCTACCTGCAATTGCAGGCACATACTGCCATCTGCTGCCTTCTGTCCGTAGAACCTCTGCAGTCTCAATTTCAAATTGCAGTCTCTTCTCAATTTGAGCTCCGTGGCGTTAGACTGAAGTCGAGATTACTGCAACTGCTTTTCCTGTGTTAGAGCTTTTATAGTGGTGTGGTTTGCTGTAAGTAGTGATTTGATTCTTGGTGTGATTCTCCTACTCTGTGTGTATCTGTTTTGTAGACTAGCCCCATAGTTGGCTTTTTTGCTGTGTTGGCTTATTTGGTGTGTGTTTGTGTATTAGTGACTTGTTGGGTGATTTGGTGCGTGTGTGTTCCCATTTATTTGGATATGCCATTGTCTTACAGCCAAGGTTCAGCACAATGCAAAGCGTGTTGCATGGAGCAGTAGAGGTCAGAGCTCTTGCCCCGAGCTTGAGCCTGTTATATCTGCCCCAGCCCCCATGGCAGCAGCGGGCAGCAGCTCCCAGCATTGTAAGTGCTAGAGTGCAGAGTGTAGAAGATGCATTAGTGGTTCATAAAAGAGATATATTGGATTGTGGTTGGCTTGTGGACCGCATCGTGTATTATGTATGACCATATCCGTAATCCCAACCACAGCTTCTTGAAACGTGCTTTCTTTCGGGTTTGTGCATTTTGATATACTGGCTTCAGACGAACCATAATTCTTAGGTTTAGACCTGTTCTAGTCTCCATTGCTTTTAGCCCTGCTCCACAGTATGCGGCTTTAATAACCTGCTGTCTTGAGAAGTGGTGACCTTCTGTTAAGACAATTTGCCTGCAAAGCTTTTCAAGAAAACTAGGTAGAAATATACCCACTTAGTCCCCTTTTACAGATATTTTACAAAAACAGCAGTTGGATAAGTGAAATAAGCAGTGATTTTGTGTTGTAATACTACTGATTTAGAAAGTCAATGTGAAATTCAAGGTCCTCACTATTTTTGAGTACGCATGTAAGACGATTTTTAATTGTTGCTCACATATTTTGGCTTACTGTTACAGCTAGGTGCCTTTTACATTCTCTAAAACAGGATGTTGATCGAAATGGATGTTGACCAGACATTACAATAGTCACACAGTCTTTTAGTCTACTGTGATGTAACTATAAGGGGTGTTTTCAGAAGAAAACTGTGCAAACAATACTTAAATGCGTCAGAGATACCACATAATGACAAAACTTTGAATTTATGGACATTTTGAGTCATTGTTGAAAATACAGTACTGTGCTGCTGCGATCCTGTTTAGGGGAAGGGTATAACACTTAAGAGGATGTTATGATGGTCCTGATACTATTGTTTGGCAGAAGACAAAAATGCATTGGTAAGGTAGTATTACAAACAAAGGAGTACTACTTACAATAGGACAGGTACCATACACACTGTAAGCCACTTGCAGCTTATTACAAATGGGACTGTGGTAGCCTAGAGGTCATGGTACTGGACTCTGAACCAGAAGATCCAGGGTTCAAATCCCACCTCTGCCAAGCTGTCACAGTTGGGCCCTTAAGCAAGACCCTTAATCCACAACCGCTTGGATTGTAAGATTGTACGAGTTATTGCTCGGGATAAGGGCGTCTGCTAAATGCTGTAAATGCAAATGTAAATAAGGTGGAAATTCATGCACAAACATGAGTAATTTGCACACAAAAAACAAATCAACACGGTTAAAATTATCTGATGATTAAGTAAAATATTGTAATTAGAACTCAGTACAGTACTGTATACTCTTTACTTTGAGCATAGCTGTACAATGTCTTTGTCGTTGAATCTGTTTAAGGCCTGTATGTCTGGTGTTAAAAGACATATTTTTCCTATTATAATTTAAGACCTCAGCTGTTAAAGCAAACACTCGTTGAGCTGATGGACGTTAGGTGGCGCTTACCTGTATTTGACCCTAAAGAAATTATTTGACACATTTATACAAGTTGGTAATATAACCTTAAAAATAACATTTTTTACTTTTCAATAATTCAATAACGTTTTTTTTGCAGTATCACTTCTTTGACAGAGGGTGAGCAAATGGTCGCGATTATGAGAACGATGCTTTTTTTTTTTCAATTGCAGTATGTTTTGATTGTGCAATGTAAGAAGCAGCATGTGCTAGCTGTTGTCTGTTCTATTATGCCACAGACTGTTGGGGTGTTTATGTGATCGAATTGACTTAGAAATGAGCAAAGTTGACATCTCAATCACCAGTTCTGCTCCTCATAATCAAACTTCACACGGTCAGAGAAGTGAAAATACAATGAACAATGTTAAAAGCTTATCAGCATTAAATAATTATAATGCTCTAGGGTTTTGGCAGCCCTGGTTAAGGGCTCTCGAGGTCTGTGTGTCATGTCGTGTGGTTCAAGCATCTTATTATAGTGTAGTTATAGTGTCTAGTTATTGCATGGGGTGGGACAGGGTTAGCATGCGTTTACAATACTGTGCAAAAGTCTTAGACCATCAGCAGATTTGTTGTTTTAGCAATGGTATAGTGACCATATGTATTATTTATGAGTTTCATTATTACAATACTGGAATGTTTATGCATAATAAAAAAGAAAGAAGCAACTAAAAGTCCAGGCTTGAATATTATAGATGGAGTTATGGTTCACATGGATCGAGAGAGAAATACAAGACAAGAGAACTCAGGGAAGTGCTGAAAGATACCTTGTATAATGTACCAGGAGATTTCTTTATAAGCCTTCAGGGCAGTCCCCCTCGAAAGAGTTCATGATGGGCTTAATGACCAGGTCAAACTAAACACTGACTTTTGCCTGTAGAACCCCTTTTAGTTTTGAAATGTGTGTACATATTTACTGCATTTTCTTCTTGTATCTTCATTAAGAAACAGGGACTGGCCTAAGAGTTTTGCACAGTATTTTATCTGAATTGGATTCAATCAGGATTTGTGAGCTATGGTTTAATTACTTTCTCACCTCTCTGGACATTAGCACGCAAGCAGGAGATTATCAAGATCACTGAACAGCTGATTGAAGCCATCAACAATGGAGACTTTGAAGCCTACACGTAAGTTCTTCCTCATTAACTCACACTAGGTCATTACACCTGATAATTTTGAGCACGTTTCACTCCGTCAGTGTTTTTGACCATTTTATGAGGCTACTTCTTTGGCTTGTTGTAGGAGAATCTGTGACCCTGGTCTGACCTCCTTTGAACCAGAAGCACTGGGCAACCTAGTGGAAGGCATGGACTTCCACAAGTTTTACTTTGAGAACCGTAAGTAGCCTTTCCTTATTGTACCCAGACCGTATCTACATATTAACAGCCTCATACTTTTCATGTGCACGCCCTATAAAGGTGGCTGTTTTAATATATTTTGATATTCCCATCATTCTGTTCTTTAATGGTCAGGACTCCCACAGATTAGATATTATTTAGGAAATTCTTCTCAGCACTGCAGTGACTCTGACGTAGTTGTGGTGTGATAGTGTGTTATGCTAATATGGGTGGATCAGACAGCAGTGCTGCTGGTTTTAAACACCTCAATGTGACTGCTGTATGTAACCTTTTTACAATGGAGAATTATCTCTAAGAAGCTTTACAAATATCTAGGATCACATCCGAACTGGCCAAGAGGAAGAAGTCTGGGAGGTCAAAGATTAAAAAAGGGACTCGACCTTCATGGTTAGATTAAAAGTATCTAATCATCGAATAAAGTTGTACTGCTCAGATTGGTTTATAAATGATGATGTGTTAGAGAGAGTGAATCAAAATGTAGGGTTTCTTTACTATAACAGAATGTATTTACGGTGACTTAGCAGTATATTTTTCCGGTCTACATTTCAGTCAAGAAGTAGACACCTGGCAACAAGCAGGTTTAGCAGTCTAGTAAAACAGATCTGACTGAAAGGGTTGTACATTTATATATTGCCCTGTCTTTTTCTGCAGTGTTGAGTAAGAACAGCAAGCCGGTGCACACCACCATCTTAAATCCTCACGTGCACCTGATTGGAGAGGATGCAGCATGTATCGCTTACATTCGCCTGACGCAGTACATCGACAGCCAGGGCCGCCCACGGAGCTGCCAGTCAGAGGAGACTCGAGTGTGGCACCGCCGCGATGCTAAGTGGCTAAATGTGCACTTCCACTGCTCAGGAGCGCCTGCTGCACCTTTACAATGAGCTAAGCCAGATAAAGGTACCCTCAACTGTCTTCTGTATACATGTTATGCATAATTTACATTTATTTTCTTTTAATCATAGTGGTTAAATTGTTGAATGCCACATGGGTTTTCAATGTTGGGTGTCTTTGGTTTTGACAGGACATATAGTGTTCCCTCGCCACTTCGCGGTTCACCTTTTGTGGACTCGTTGCATCGCAGGTTTTCAAAAACAATTAATGGAAAAAATATATCACGGCTTTTCGCTGGTATTTGCGGAACTTTTACATTGATAAAATCACAAAATTTATCGAAAAATATATTCATTCTAATAATAAAGGAATGTTATAAATATTACGATTTACAGTAAATAGCTGTTGTGTCTACTCAATGTGTAGAATATGACGTATGTAAGCTCGTTACTGACGGAGCATGTGTGATACGAGAGTGATGTATGGCGTGTTAAGTAAAGAGAACGTTTGATTACTTCAGCGTGTTGTTTGAATATTCAACAGTTAAAAACATTACAATAGTGTATTTACTCAGCGGATGAATACTCACCACAAAAGTTTCATTATAGACTGAATTCATTCTAGCCCTATGATGCCACCCAAACGTTCTTCAAGTTCTATGGCAAAAATAGTGTATAAATACTTAAATAAATATAGCGTGCCTACTTCGCAGATTTTCGTTTATCGCGGGTGGTCCTGGTACGTAACCATCACGATAAATGAGGGAACACTGTACTATGAATTTGTGAGTGGTTGGTTGCTGTTTGAAAACGTCAAGCAAGTCAACCACTCTACCATCCAGTGGAAGCTTATTCCACCACCAGGGAGTACAGAGACATGGAGGGTCCAGTCAAACCATGGTTGAGTCTCAGCGCATACGAAGTACAAAGCAGGGCTTGATTAAAGATTTTATGGAGAGAAGAGCTAGGCCCGTTTTTGCTTCGTAGCCAAGTATTACTGTTTTAAATAATGTGTACACATGTAAGGAGCCAGCAAAAGAAAAACAGCAGGTCAATTAGTGTGTGTGAGTATGCACGTATGCGAAATTCCATAACTATGGTTAGTTTCCACCTTGAGCCCCAGCTCCCTGTGACCCTGGTTTGGATTATAAAAATGGAAAGTGATTAAGTTTGTAGAAGTTTGTTGGGTTGTAGAAGAATGTTCATTAGTTTATTGTAACGTCACATCTGCATCAATGGCTGTATTCAGGACAGACATTAGGTCATACCAACACACTAGTAGTAATTTGCCAATTAGACCTAAGGATTAACCTGGAATGTGAGATTAAACCAGAGGACACACACTGACACGGGGAGGATATGCAGGCCGAGTCCAAGGTCAGGATCTCTGAGCAGTGAGACAACAGTGTTATCCCCTATAATTGAGCAAGTCCTAGCGGTAAGGATACTGCCCTATAAATCATTAATGTCCAGGGCATACCTGTTAAGTCTCCCGTTTTGGCCAGAAAAACGATCATATTTTACCCCTCTTTCCAACCGCCCTCCTGTATTAGTATTTTATATATTAGTATTTATAGTAAATTTCCCGTATTATATTAAATTAAAAATAAAAAAAACATTCCTATGCCTCTCCAAACTGAAATGTCACTAACCTCACGAGAACTGATGAGAAAGATTGTTACAAAAATTAGGATGTCATTAGACAACAGCACTGTTTGTGCTTTACTCTCATATAAAATCAACCACTCTGACCCAGCCCACAAATCCACTCCTTCCAAAAAAGTGTTGAAGGATGCAAAGTCTGCAACAGTTCTGTAGCCTATAATAAATCAGTAAATGCCAGAGAACCACATGAGTAAACATGAGATACTAAATATGTGTAATGAAAATAAAATGTTTAAATGTAAAATTTACTTTAAGACAAGCAATGTGTATATATGCTGAAAATATGTCAAATAAATAAATGTGCTTCGATTCCCTTTTGTGTTTTAATTTAGGT
>JAUZSU010018613.1:0-10843 GCA_034780255.1 Parotocinclus maculicauda
AAAGTTGGTAAGTAACAGTAGTTCTTGTTTGTACGTTCTCTATACGTGTAAATCGTACAATAAAGGTTTAATAAACAGTTAATATGTTATATAGCACGTCCCGTCTTGTAATATAGGGCATGTTCGTTTAGTCGGACCAGCTGGTTATTAGGACCAAAATAATTGCGTCCCAATGTGGTCCGATTAACTGGATTTCACTATATATATATACACTAGGTATACACTGTAGAAAGTGGCTCAGGATAGTAAATATATGTAAACCATGTGCAATAAAAGATTAGTAACTGAGAGTTAGTCCTGGTTCTGAGAGTGCAAACCAGGAGTGCAAGTGTGCAATTACAGAACGGCATTAATGAAGTGGCGAGTGCTGTATGATCTAAATCCAAAACTGCAAAAATCTGTGAATTCAGGAAGTGGCGTGTGGAGTTATGAAGCGACATGGAACAGGAAGTGAATATTTGCTGTTATTGATTGTTCAGCATGCTGACAGCCTGCAGGAAGAAGCTGTTTACAGCCTACCGGTTCTAGATCGGATGCTGTGGTCTGTGTCTGATGAAGAGTTCACATGCAGACTGAGTGCAGTGATTGGTGATTCTGATAACTTCCTCAGACATCGTTCAGTTTGTGTTTTTTAACTCACCATTTTACCTGCTGCTCCAATAACTCCCACAAGTCTTTAATGGAACTGAGGTCTGGTGATTTTCCTGATTTTCCCAAAATGTCTTACATTTGGCTACTTCGTTTGACAGGTGTCCTTCTGGAACTCACACACATTCCTTTTAACTCCATTTTCCAGAACACGCGGCCGATACTAATTTTCAGATCTCAAACTCTGGCTGATGACGAATGTCTCTCAGATGTCACTGATATTACTGAAGGCCAGATTTTAAAGTCACATATTTTCACTAACGTAGACATTTTTTAAACAAGGAGAATTCACAGTTTAAGCATCATTAACATTGCTCAAAGGCTGAATTATGTCAGTAATAAAAAAGCCAGCAGTCGACATAAGTCATCAGGAAAGATTTAACAGTTTACTTTAAAAACTGAAATGTAGGCTGCATGTTACGCAAAAACCTCTGTTTTTCTCAACAAGTACATATTTATTGCTCTCTGCTACTGGCAAAGCTGAGCTATACCACAGGAGCCAAGTACAAATATTATAATTCATAGTGGAAAAAAAAGGATTTATTTAGGGAAAAGTATGTTTTGTTGTAATTAATTTACTACAAATGTGCACGTACAAAGGACTATTGTACATTTTACTGGTCCGTCACCATGAATAATGTTTATTTTTAACAAATACAGTTACTGTTGAGAAGTGCTATATACATTTTTCAACACGTTTTGCTGCACAGCTTGAAGTCATTATTGGGGACTGATTTGTTCATTTGTAATGTGACTAAAGCAGGAAGCAGCGGTACTAAATAAATCACAATACTTCAAAAGTAGATTTGACTTTTTCAGAGGGAGCTTGAGTAACTGGCCTGTACTCACATTCCCTCACACTGTGGTGATGTGAAAAGCAGTATGGCGGTGCAGTAAAGTGCTCTCTGTCTGTGTCTAGTGTCAGACACTATCTCACAGTCACTCGTAGCGTTGACACTGATTTGCCATCACTCCGTTCTGCACTTTTCTCCTCAGCTGTGATTAATCCGAGAGCTCATACTTCACACTGCAGTGTAAGGAGCTAACAGACGCTGCTCGGCTTTGCTCAGAGAACGTCAGCGCTGTTTGCATGTGTGTGTTTTTCTTTCGTCCTTTCGCTCAGTGTTCTCTCATCCATCTTGATGGGTGAGTGTGAGACAGCTCTGCCCAGCCTCTGATTGGTTATGTATGTCTGTCTGATTAAGCTGGCTCACACACAGGATGATGTCATTTTCTTCAAAGGGCATCAAGGACTAAAAACTTCCCTTTACTGCACCTTTCCAAAACCTTGCAATCCACTACCATCCTGCTCAGGACTGGGTAAGCCAAGCAAGGTTTCCTCTTCTAATAGAATGCTAGATATAATATTAATACATGGCTAAATGGTATAAATCAGAGTTGATTCGTATGGTAAAAATAGGAGTTCATATATTTTTAAACAAATGATCATTTTAAATGTTGGAAATGAACATGTATTACAGGGGGAACCTGATTTAAAATGAATACACACTAATCAGAAAATGAATGAATAAATATACTATTTAGCTAGTAATTAAATCTTTAGTGTCTGCAAAAAATAAAATGCACACAATTATCTCCTCTATTCTCTAAAGACTGCTCATTGAATTTATGGTACTGCAATAAAAAGCATATTTTCATGTTTTAACCTGATTATATCCTGATTATATCCTGATCAGGGGTTCCAGCACCTCGCCCTGAACAGCATGACTACACTAGATTAGACTAGGGGCTGAATAAGGGTTGGTATAGCAGCACCTGGGGAGGGGCCTGTACAGGGGCCTGTGTCCCGCCTCAGACACAGCCAGTTGCATCTGATGCCTGGTCAAACTAGTGTTTTGGGATTAGCATTACTAAAATTAAAAAATGTTTATACCTCAAGCCTCAAAGTCAAATATTACTGATGGCTGCTGTGATACCTGATTACTGAAGTTCTCAGCAAAGTGTGGAGATTTGTCCATAAGAAGTGCGACCAGGTCTTTATAGATGTCACTTTTTCTGTCATAAGCATTCCCCTCTTCATCATGCTCAATGCCCTGAAAATACAAACCATGATCAGAAAAAGAGATCTGTACTACAACGACAGCAGCTCATACAGAAAGGATCAGACAGCCAATAGGATTAGTGTGGTTTAAAAGTGGGATTATGATTACACTACAAATAGACTTAAACCACTACATAATATGAGTGTTCCTTACAATAAACATCATTTTAACACAACAATTTCAATCTGAACTTTAAAGCTAGACGACACAACCAGGTATCTGCAGCAAGAAACACAACATGAGAGGCAGAATAAAAAGAAAACTCCAATGCACCAAATGACAGAGTAGGAAAGCTGCGGTGTATAAAATGTTCACTTGCATTTCAGTACACACAAATTTTGTAAGCACGTCACAGCATTGGCTTTTCAGAGCACGTTGAGGAAGAGAGACTAACTTTTTTTCACATGATAAAACTGTCTCAAAACATTACATTGTTCAAAAGAGGTAGGTTTTTATTAGAAAACAAGTGATGCCATGGTTGTAAGCTACTTGATGATAATTGTTGATACACAGAAGTCTCTTCTGGTAGCATTAGCTTGGGTGGACGCTTGACTTATGGTAGAAATACATAAACAAGTACATAATGTACATGGTTTCTTTCTATTTTTTTTATTCTTCTTATGCTGGCCATGGAGGTCTGAAACATATTCCTGAATTCACAGTTTAAAATTAATGTTGCAGAGAATGTTCTATGATGTGGTTGCCCTTCCATCACAGGACTAAGTAGGGGTTGCTGTTACAGTGTCGGGGATGATCTAGCCATCCGGCCTCCCCTCCTTCTGATGCAACCAATCGTGCCTGTGAGATGCCAGATGGCACTGCTGGAACTCAAACCCAGGTTGTCTCTGCATCATCTAAGCTTCTAATTAAGTAGATAAGTGGCTGGTAAATTTGCAAAATCAGACCATTGATGATTAGACCCTTACATTAAACTACAGTTGGGCAAAATCATTAACATAAAGCCTATTGTCATAGAATATCTCATGTAATTTATTGAATAATATATTAAAAGTCAGAAACAAAAAAGCATTGCCTATCGTTGCCCGAGAAAAAAAATCAAAAAAATTTTTGATTTGTGTATGCATGTGTATTTATGCTTTCCCATCGTGAAGTTGAAACAGCGTAAAATCGGACCGTCATAAAACAGAGGCTACTTGTAATAAAAGGTAAGCACTATGATACTTTCTTCGCAGCTCTAGTGGCTCAGTAGATAGAGCCAGCTGATGGAGCGCTTGGGTTCAAATCTCAGGCAGGCCTGACAATGTGAAGGCTGGACGGTGCATATACAGATAAACCCCAGGCACCCAGGGTTGATAATGTGCAAATGGAGAGGGCTGCATTGGGAAGAGTGTCTGGAATAAACCCTGTTCTTAATGTAAGATGCGGATATGATTCCCTGATGGAAGCAGCCAAAAGAAGAACTTTGCTACTTTGCTAGAAACGAATAAACAATTTCTCACTTCATTGAGAAAGACGCCATCTGTGCTGCATGTGACGAACAGTGGCTCAGTGTCACATGGATCAATAATGAGGTAGGCGATCTCTCCGTGCTCCTGCCTCCAGGGGGGTGAGCGGCAGCCATTGCTGAACTCATAATCTGTGGAAAGATGTATATACCAGATGATAAAGATCATGTGAGTCAGTATCTTTAAAACTGTCAAAAATGTGCTGATGTTCTTGTGAAAGCATTCTTTGTTTTACAAATACAATAAGAAGTATAATCTATCATCGCTACTGTTACAAAATGCTATCATAAGGTACACGAGTTATTATTTCACAAGCTTGTCAGTCTTTGCTACTGTGCTTCCTAGAAACTACGAGCTATGCAGTTTAACCCCAGATAAATCAGCTTCTCTAAACTCCCCATCAATTCTTCACCTCAGGGCATATTGGCTGGATCCACACCCATATTATCAGGGTTGATTCATACTGGATTGGTTCTAATTTGTACCCAGCGTGAGGGACACATTTATCATCAGATTTGAAGAAATACTTTTCCACTCCAACTAACCAAAGTAAAACATAGAAGCATTGATGAATCGTTTGGTAAACTGGGATCTGACAGTGTAATGGTTTCCATGTTGAAGAAGCTTAAGCACAGGCACTTCAAACATAAACGATATCCACCACTTCAGTGTAAGTTAAACATGTGTCCAAACTAGTGTGTGTTACAAGTGAGAAGTGATTTGTATTTGAGTGAGTCACAGATCGAAGGAGATGTATTAGTGAAAAACGAGAGGGTGAGAGGAGAGAAAGGAGAGGAATAATATAAACCTGATGTGTAGCAAACAGACTTTAGCAGCCTCTTCTCTCCACACAAACTCTGCAGCATTTCAACATCCTGTTTCACAGCAGCTGGGGTCAGGCTCACATCTCTGAGAAGTTGCACAATCACATAAAATGCTTACAAACAAATCTCAGTCAGTAACTGCATCAACATCGTAATTTTATGTAATGAAAAATAGAACAGCCCAGAAATTCCTAGGTTTATATAAATTAGGTGACCGATGTCCATTAGTGTATAATTGCAGAATAATGTTGTGTGGCTATTTGGTCAGTGAATTCAGAACCTTTTAAGGCTCTCATTCTTTCTGCACAGTTCCTGAAGTAGTTCCTGTTTAATATTTTCAATTTAATCCAAAATCTGTGGCAATTAGGATGTGTTACGGTCTACCAAAAAAGCAACACACTGAAAATGGAGGTTGGGAATAAAGTTG
Organism: Parotocinclus maculicauda; assembly: GCA_034780255.1. Taxonomy (NCBI): domain Eukaryota; kingdom Metazoa; phylum Chordata; class Actinopteri; order Siluriformes; family Loricariidae; genus Parotocinclus; species Parotocinclus maculicauda. Next base: position 5,429 of record JAUZSU010018613.1, read on the forward strand.
TACTATTCTTTACAGTGCCATTTGTGGTAAAGATTCAGATTTATGTAACTGGCTGTAACGCTTCACCACAACAGTTTCCAGTCCACTGTCAAGGATCATTCTTGCAGAAGGAGCTAAACTATCCAATGGGACTGTCCCTAGATTACTAGATTCAGCCCTTTTTCTTCTAGTGGAAGCACAGGCATGCAAAATGTCTCTGCAATTGCACTAGTGGTAGTAGGCAGGGGTGGGTGATGTACCCTACAACTCATATCACAATATTTTCCACTATCAATACAATAACGATATAATTTCCTGATTCCAAAATTTTCAAAGCCATTTAAAATTACTCATAATAACTCATTACTTATAAAGTCAAAATAACGGAACGAGAAATTTCAGTAGAAACGTTTGCCAGTTGTACATGTTTGTGTATTGTGTGTTCGGCGGGACAATTTATTTTTCCTAGTTTCTGGGTTTTACAGTACCCACTGGAAGAAAAATTCATATAATGGAGCATATACTGGTATTCACTTTAATGCTGATATCCCTCCCAGCCTCATTAGTAGGGCATATTATACCTAATCCAGCACCATTTTTAGTTTGTGCTCCAGAATAGATATGTATACCAAGAACTACTATGGCCTCATTTGCTTTACAGAACCTCACTAATTGGTGAAACAAGAGTCACACAAAATCAGCACTCATAGAAAAGACTACAAAATCTTGTGCAGAAACACGGGTTTAACTCCCAGCAGCGTCTTCAGGCTGGGGTGGGGCTGGTGTGTATGAGGGAGGAGAGGCCAGAGCTGGGGATCCAGAATGTACTTCTGTTTGCACCCATTGTGTACCAGAAGAAAGAAGAAGTCTGTTTTATATTAGAGACAACACCACAATGGCTAAGCAGACCGCTGTTTTTGCTTGTGTAGACAGTAAAATGTTGTGTTTGTTCAATTAAACAATTAAGACCAAGCATCCTCCATGTTTGCTGTGTTGCTGTACTAGGACATTGGTAATAAATTGTAGTTCTCTGGACTCTTGCTCATTACTGAGAATCTAACAAAGTGTAAAGTAGATATAGGTCATACTGTGGGAAGTGTTTCAGGCAGCTGTCGAGTAGTTGTGTGTCGAGCTGTTGCAGGATGAGCTGAAGTTGGGCTCTGTCCTCCGATGAATCCGCTCCTTCCAGAGCAGTAAAGCTTCTTCCCAGAATCTTCTCCACGGCGTCGCGGTTTGCTGCAGCACCCATCACACCCTCGTTATCACTCATTGTGCACAGCACTAATATTATATATTATTGTGTGTTTTAAACAAATGTGTGTAAGGAAATGTCTTCCATTGTATTCAGATTACTGCAATTAACCACTATAACAAGTGATCATATACCTACGATATTAATAGTTCTCCTAAACTTCATCACCAATTAAAGTTTGGTGTTTTATAAGATGTGTGTGCAAAACACAAGGGCAATAATCTGTGTTATGGGCTGTGTCCGAAATTGCATACTTCCATACTATACAGTACGCGAAAGCAGCAGGCGAGAGCATGTAGTGTGTCCGAATACAAAGTGTGCTTGAAACAGTACGCGAAAACTCCCCGGATGACGTAGTCATTTGGCCATTTAACCTTTTTTAAGTATGCAACCAAAGCACACTATCCTATCCAAAGATTCAACTGGAGCAACGAAGGCGTTCGATGCTGATGAAGTAAAATGGCGGACAGCGCTGAGGTGACGGTTTACAAATGTAAGTAAATATTTCAAATGAAATAAAAAAAAATATTTCCTAATTGAAAATATTTTTTAATTAAAAAATATTTTCAAATAATTATAAATGTTGGCAAATTGGGCTTTTAATTAAATGAATGGAGACGATTTTTTGTTGGTGGTGTGACATCGTGCGTCACATGACATTGGTAAGATGGCGGGCGTAGTGCGGCCAAGGTTCTGCGTAAACTGCATACTCGCGTACTTAAAGAGCATACTGCTTTAACGGTTGAGCAGTGCGTACTGAATCCAATCTAGTGTGTACTGTCAAAGAATGTGATTTCAGATGCAGCCATGGTTATAGCTTCACTTAATGCTATGGATCCTGAACTTGCTGGAGAGACTAGTAAATCATGGAGCATATACACTCATACTTACTCAGAACAAGTTAGACTAAACCAGAAACCTAAAGACATGTTTTCAGTAGATAAAAGGAAATTGAGAACTTTGTAGAAACCTGAAGTGTTCAGGATATTTATATGTTTTAACCCCAAATACCCTTGTCATAGGCAACACAGGGCAAAGGTCTGCCCTAGACACAATGCAGTCATAATAATAATAATATTATTATTATACACTGGCATACCATAACAATAAAACCACTGACAAATAACAGTGTGAAGCTCTGTTTACTGTTTTGCTGGGAAACTATGAGTCTTGGCATTCTTATGGGTGTGACACGTACCATCTACCTAAATGTTGGTGCAGACCGAGTGCACCCCTTCATGGTAAAGGTATTCTCTTAATGGCACCTCCCACCACAAAACTTAAAGACTTAAACCTTAAACTGTTGCCAGATATGTTTAGGTCTCTTGTGGAGTCCATGCCTCTTGCCAGTCTTGGTAGTATGAGAGTTGCTGTACATAATAGTTATGATAGCTTTCAATGTCAAGTCTGATGAGAATATACACTGGAACCACATTTGGACCTGTAGCTAAAGTTTATGAATGTTGAAATAGACAAATTGTTTTAGGGGAAGGTGTGTTTATTTTGGACTCCAAACATTTGTGGACACCCAAAAACTACATCTCATGTTAGTCAAGAGTTTGCCCTCATTTGCTCCTCTAACAGCTCTCAATCTTCACATAAGCTTTCTACTAAATTTCAGAACATGACTGTGGTCAAAAGTTGAAGTTAGAGGTTCTGGCTCAATATTAGCAGTCCATTTTATCTAAAAGGTGTCTGATGACATTAAAAGGCATAAGGGCTCTGTTTAAGCCATCAACCTCTTCATCAAAACATTTCTTATGGACTTGATGTAAGAAAGATGTACCGTATAACCAGTTTTACTGCCACTGTTTGTCTATAGGCATTCCATGCTTGTATGCATGACAAATGTGTGTCACCTATTAGCAGTAAGCATAAAATAACAGAGATTACTGTCTGGATGGGAGTGTAAAACAGTGGGTGTTTGGTAGTGCTAAGACATGAGCCCTGGACCTTTTGGTCAAAAGACCAGTAACTTCAGTGCTGGACCATTAATGGGCTCTAATGGCTATTTTGTTTAACACACATGACAAGTAATTTATTAACCAGTATAATATACCGCTCACTCAAATTGGGGGATACTTTAAAATGAAATATCTCATAACAAAACATCCCCTGATTTTTGTGAGCAGTATATAATACATATGGTCAGCGAGCATGTTCAGGGTGTCTTTAGAGAGAAATGTATAAGAACAAAATTGGCATTGCTTGAGCCTGATGACAGCACTTAATATGTTCCAAATGTCTGCTGCTAACCACCGGCGTTCAGAGCGCTTGCATGTTGCCTTTACTGTAAAGACGTGTAACTAAATACATATATTTAAAAACTTAAAGTTTCAATCCAAAACTTCTAACTGGCAAACAGCCATCAGATTTATCTTCAACACAGACTACTCTGAGGAACTCTGGTGGACGGAGAAAAGACCAGGAATGTTAATGTTGTTAATATGAATGTTAATAGTCCTCATAAATGCAATGAATGCAATAAAGCAACAAGAATAAAAATAAGTGAAAATAGTAAGTAATAAGACTGTCTGGTTGTTGTTCACATACCTAACAAACAGGCCTGCAGCTCACTGAGTTTTATGTCATTAGCGAGCTGCAGGACCTTCGAGAGTTGGCTGAAACAGCACACAGCGATATCAGGAGGAGTGAGCTGGGGGAAAGGCCGCCCATCTTCATCTCTGTCCTGAGACTGCACCGACGAGTCACTGCCACAGGGACAGAACAGGTCAATATAACGGGAGAGTAAATTAAAAAACACAATGTATGCAGACACTGAAAGCAGAGCAGTGTTAGGAAATAGCACTACTAGTACCAAACACACAACCCCAAACCAGTACAAGCTGGGGCGTTATGGAAATTTCAGACCGCAGTGTTTCGTATATTTACTTTGACTTTATATCACTGCAGAAAATCTGAACCTGAGATTTTTCATGTTTTGTCCAAACGACTTTATTGCATTTCTTAATAAACATCCTTTCCTGTGCTTCATACCTGCGTCAGTAAAGCATTTACCACTTTGAAAACATTGCCATTCCTACTTAAAACACTTAAAAATATTTTGGTGATGAGCATACCCAGTGCTAAAATGTTTCTGGGTGTGTTTCAGTGTGTGGTTTGGCAATGGTTTGTTTTTGTATGGAAATCAAGGTAAATGTAAGACGTTTGCCTTGTTTTTTGTGTAATTAATATTAATATTATACTTTTTCCCTATAAACCCCAACTTTTCTGATTTGGGGTTGTAATAAATTAACTCATTTCTTTACATTGACTGTGCTGCTGGGTTAGCCATATTGTGAGGACATGGAAAAAAAACATGAAATTAAGAAACTATGAGCCAAACCTGCAAGTGACAACGTTCTGGGAAATAGCTTTAAGTATTTTAAGTAACATTACCTCTATGCCATGACTGTGCTGGAATGTGTAATGACTCAAAATGGAATCCAAATCTGTGAAGCTAAATTTGGGTACAACCACAACCATATTCCCAAATTTGTCCCATGCTAGTCCCATATTAGTCCCAAATCATGTTCAGTGTCCAGCACTGTTTTGAAGATTTCCTTGCTTTACAAACCTGCCATATCTGATGCTAAAATGTTGCTAGACTTCAAGCTGTTAACCTTACCTGACATCATACTCCGTGGTAAAATCTGAAACTTGTAGAGATGTCCTCCAGCATAGTGGCTCTGTAAACGGAACCATGGCCTCATGAGGGTGTTCAGTGCTGAACTGCTCCACAAAGCAGAGTATCTGTTCCAGTAAGACCTTGTTCAGCTCTGTATGTTTCAGCTCATCAAAGCCAGTGTCTGTGCTCCACTGGAGAAGCCGTGTCAGTGAAACACCCATGACAACTGTAACACACAAAACATACACAGATTTATATAGAAGAACTGAAGCTTACAAAGTGATGATTCTCCTGGGGAAGCTGTGATCTTCGTTATCAAGTATGATTCCCTAGTCAGGGAGGTTGTATATGAGCCAACACTCCTCCTGGGCAGCACAGGGAGCAGACGTAGGTGTATACGGATGGCACATTACCCTACAGCCTACCTTGAGCACTCAGTACTACCTGTATAAGTGTTATTTAAAACTTTTTTTTTTTTTTCAATTATTTTTTTATTTTTCCCCCTTTAACAAGCATGACATTACAAAAACAAGTACAAGTATACATCTTACATGTA
>JAUZSU010018624.1:0-10843 GCA_034780255.1 Parotocinclus maculicauda
TCCCGTGTCGATATGTCGAAAGCTCTAGGAGGAGATACTGACCGAAAATTGGTGGAATAATAAAAAATCGGATAACACTATATGTGTTGCTACAGCAACACACATAAATATGCTCTAATTCTTGTGAGTAGACCAGTTTGTGTGAGAGCCGTATGCCTAAGGCTTGCTGGGTGCTTTCGAAATTACAAAGAGATCACTTTGTGACGTGTGTTTCTTTTACATTCTCTCACCCGTCTCTTTCTTTCTCTCTCCCTCAGGTACGGGTGAACGTGGTACAGAATAACTTGGCCTTGCTGATCTACCTGATGAGGATGATGAAGGCTTTGATGGATAATCCCACTCTATACCTGGAGAAATATGTAGGTTTATACTTACTCTAAGGCACCAGGAATCAGACTCTGATTAAGGCTTTGAAATCCTTCAAAATTGTCGTTTCTGGTCGACAATTCTGTAATATATAATGTAGGCCGATCAGCCAAAACGTTCTACACTCAAAGATCTGATATCTACTTACAACAGGATGTTAAACTCCGAGTTACAGTACTGTGCAAAAGTCCTGGGCATTATGTAATTTTAGTCTATATTCAGATTGTCCAGCAGTGACTAAAATCTCCAGCGGCACTGCTGTGTCTGATGCACTCATGCCAGCGGAAAACACGGGCTGCAGTGCTGAGAATGATCCACCACCCTAATAGTGGAGCTACCTTAACAAGGGCTAAATTGTTATGGTCAAATGACTGGATTAGAGCATCTCCTAAGACCCAGGCACTGGGATGCACTGTGGGAAGAAGGCAAACCAGTGGAGGAAGTGTGCTATTGGGGAAATGTTCTACTGGGGAAACCCGGGGATTTTGGAGCATGTGGACTTACCTGATGCGTAACTTCAAACTAACCATCGTTACAGTGCAGGCGGTGTAATGTTCTGGCTGTTCAGTATGTTTGTGTGTGTATCTGTGTGTGTAGCTGCATGAGCTGTTGCCGGCCGTGATGACGTGTATAGTGAGTAAACAGCTGTGTCTGAGGCCAGATGTGGATAATCACTGGGCTCTGAGAGATTTCGCTGCTCGACTCATGGCTCAGATCTGTAAAACCTTCAGCACCACCACCAACAACATCCAGTCCCGCATCACCAAAACTTTCACCAAGGTCTGTCTCTCTCTGTCTCTGCGTGTCTCTCTCTGTCTCTGCGTGTCTCTGTATGTCTCTGCGTGTCTCTGTATGTCTCCGCATGACTCTGATCCTTTGTCTGTCTGTCTCACTGTGTCTCTGTCTGTCTCTGCGTGTCTCTGTATGTCTCCGCATGATTCTGAACCTTTGTCTGTCTGTCTCACTGTGTCTCTGTCTGTCTCTGCGTGTCTCTGTATGTCTCTGCCTGTCTCTGTATGTCTCCGCATGACTCTGAACCTTTGTCTGTCTCTGTCTCACTGTGTCTCTGTCTGTCTCTGTCTGTCTCTGCGTGTCTCTGTATGTCTCTGTGTGTCTCTAAGCTTTTATCTGTCTGTCTGTCTCTGCATGTCTCTGAACTTTTGTCAATCTGTCTCTGCGTATCTTTGTCTGTCTTTGTGTGTCTCTGTCTGTCTCTGAACCTTTGTATGTCTCTGTGTGTCTCTAAGCCTTTATCTGTCTGTCTGTCTTTGTGTGTCTCTGTCTGTCTCTGCGTATCTCTGTCTGTCTTTGTGTGTCGCTGTCTGTCTGTGCGTGTCTCTGAGCCTTTGTCTATCTGTCTCCGGGTATCTCTGTCTCTGCGTGTCTCTCTCTCTCTCTCTCCACGTGTCTCTGTATGTCTCTGAACCTTTGTCTGTCTCTGTCTGTCTCTGCGTATCTCTGTCTGTCTTTGTGTGTCTCTGTCTGTCTCTTCGTGTCTCTGAGCCTTTATCTGTCTGTGTCTGTTTCTGCGTATCTCTGTCTCTGCGTGTCTCTCTCTATCTCTGTTTGTCTCTGAACCTTTGTCTGTCTCTGTCTGTCTTTGCGTGTCTCGGAGCCTTTGTCTGTCTATGTCTTTCTCTGTGTATCTGTCTTTCTCTGGGTGTCTCTATGTCTCTGTCTGCCTTTGAGTCTTTGTCTTTGTCTTTGTCTGCATGTCTCTGCGTGTCAGTCTAATAATCTTTTTTCCTATTTCTATTTTTTCTAACATCTCCTTTTTTCCTCAGTCATGGTTGGATGAGAAGACTCAGTGGACGACACGTTATGGATGCATCGCCGGTCTGTCTGAGCTTGGCCCTGATGTGAGTCAGTACGCTATTCATTAGTGTGGTAACTACAACGCTAGTTGGATTGATGATGGATGCAGTCAAATATTTAAATCATTTAAATGGTTTCCTTTCTGTATTCTTCATTGTTCTGGGTTTTTATTGTACTTTTTTACACCAGTGCCAATATCTCAGGTTACCAAACTCCTCCTTGTGTGTTATTTCTTAAATAACCCATATTTCTTTGTCTGTGTGTGTGTGTGTGTGTGCGCGCGCTTGTAGGTGATAAAGACGTTGATAATCCCGCGCCTGACGATAGAAGGGGCGCGCATTAAGGCGGTGATGGAGGGTCCGGTCGTTTCCAACATCGATAAGATCGGGGCCGATCACGTCCAGACTTTACTGCTGGTGAGAGAATCTTCACAATCTCTTTTCACATTTACAACATTTAGCAGACGCCCTTATATATCTACTTACAACTCGTACAGTCTTACAATCCAAGCAATTGTGGGTTAAGGATCTTGCCAAAGGACCCAACTTGGCAGAGGTGGGACCTTCTGGTCCAGTACTGGTGTCTCAGTGGATAGCACCGCTGCCTCACAGCAGACTGGTCCGAGGTTCAATCCCAGGGTGGAGTGGCCTGGATCCTTTCTGTATGGAGTCTGCATGTCCTCCCCGTATCTGTGTGGGTTTACTCCGGTTTCCTCCCACAGTCCAAAGATGTGTTAATTGAGTACAATAAATTGGCATTAACATGAGTGTATGTATATGTGAATAGTCTTGGGATAACCTTGTGTGTGTCGCTGAAATGGCCACTGATGCCGATAGCGACGTTAAATAATCCAAATAAACAAACAAACGCACTTTTTACTCATTAACACGCGGCTTGTCTCTGCAGAAGCACTGTGCGAGCGTGATCTGTAAGATGCGCTCGGCTCCTGACGTGGTGGAGCAGTACAGAAACGATTACGGATATCTGGGACCCATGCTGTGTTCACACGTCATTAAAGCTCGAACCCAGAACTCCCTGCAGAGCCAGAGTGTGAATCGTACAACGCTCACCATCACACAGGTACTCCTACACACACACACACACACACACTTCATTCTCTTGGGATTAACAGCTCATATTTTGACATAGTGAGCTCCATACTGTGCATATTAATCAGGTCGGTGTGGTGGTCAAGTGCTGCAAGGCCAGTTCTCTGGCCTTAGTGACCCAATTCAAGGAGAGTGACACACACACTGATGAGCTGTATTTAACAAATGAGAGGCCGGACAGGAGGGAAGTAGCGCCCATTCTGAGCCCTAAGCAATAGACTGGTGACCCATCCAGGATATATATTTGTCTGTGGCCCATAGATTCCGGGATAGGCTCCAGGACTCTTGATTGGCCTCCTGTTTTCGAAATTTCCCCACCCTTTGTGTTCCTGACCAGGATAAAGCAGGGGTGAAATAAGAGAGAACAAAAGCTTATGCGATGTTTTAAGCTTGAAGTTGTTAATTGCGTATTTGACCACAGGTGGCGCTGTAAATCAGGTATGATCCATTCTGGAAGCTGTTATACTAAAGATATCAGTGCAAGGACGTTTAGATTTTATGAGTATATATATATATATATGTGTGTGTATATAATGATACTTTTATTATTTTTAATTTATTTAATTTATTTTTTATTATAAATAAATATATGTACACACAGTATCATTATTTTAATAGAATATAAATTTTATTTGATTCCAAAAACAACTTCTTGGTGAGTTATATTATTGTCTAAACGAGTGTACTAAAGACTGCACTGGGACATGAACAAGTCTCAGCACTTATTCAAAATATATGTAAAGAAGGAGTACCTATTCCAGCCTTTGTTTATGTGGGTGTGTAGTATACAAGTAACTTCTGTCATACCTTTTGGTTTAGTTTGAACTTGAGAAGGCTGCTCAGCATTGTCATGCCATTGTCTTTTTATGTGTATGATTTCACATGGTGTGGCTATCACTGCATAGCTTTCTGTTCATTGGCATAATGCAAGACTCTTAGACTCAAGAATTTAACCTTGTAATGCGGCTACCCAGACTCCATGTTAACAGCAGTCACTGTGCCTTTAGACTCTACATAAGTAAATGCAGAGTGGGGCATTTTTTGTTGTAGGTTTTCACTGAAAGCGATATTTGAGTTAAGAATGTTTTTGTTTCGATGTTTGAGTTTGCTAGCCCACCATTGCAATGAACTGATGAGACCTGAATGAGTCTGAGTCTTGTTGCCAGGTCAGATGTCACATGGGCATAAATATCAGGTATCAGAAGGAGTGGTGGTTTGAGACATGCATGTCTGCACCCTGTGAATTCTGTAATTGTCTATGAACCACCTGCAACACTGTCCTGAATAAACAGGGCAAAACAAAGAAAAAAGTTTATTTATTAATATAGGAAAATGTGATAACTATGCTGCTCAAAAAATGTAGGCGATATTTAATTATGGGCTATTTCATTTTGTAGTCTCCCTTGGGTTTTGTGTGCAGAATACTTACACTAAAGGCATGTTGGAAAAGAAAATTGATAAAAGGCTCTAGTTGTTAATTAGTGCTCACAGGATGCTACCCACAGGATGTGGGTGGCTGGACATTTTTGGTTGGTGGACTATGATGAGTCACACAGTGACACTATTTAAAACTTCAGCAGCACTGTTGTGTATGATCCACCTACACCAGCAAAACACACACCAATACACCTCCTAAACAATACCTATGCTGGTGGGTGTCATGACTATTAAAAAAAATAAAGGGGACTAATAAAGTATGTGGATAAACAGGTCACAGTCAGTAATTGCAGAACTACAAAGTGATTCTATGTGGTAAGTGGAACTAATAAAATGAACCATGAGTGAAGAAACAAGCAAGTGTACCTTCTGCTGAGTTTAGTCTCTTTATCACTGAGTGACTGCATTCCCATGGCAAGTTCTTTGTATATTTCAAGTCGCTATGAATCACTCTAAACCAGTCATAACACATTTGTGTAATTTAAGACTTCTTTTCTAATACGTTTCATTTTCCTGAAACTAACTAAACTTCTGTGGCTCGGATGTAAGAGCTTGTTACTGGTTACAGAAGTTTCAGCAACCATATGTTCCGATGTGAATGCAGATAAATTCTATTTTTAATGGGTTTAAGAGAAACTGTGACATTGTTTATACATAAATAAAACATAAATGAAATCATCATTAAAGTTCCTGAGCTATGAAAGACCAACCAATGAGAGCAAAAGGTCATATTTACATTTACAGCATTTAACAGACGCCCTTATCCAGAGCGACTTACAACTCATACAGCCTTACAATCCAAGCAATGGTGGGTTAAGGGCCTTGCTCAAGGACCCAACTGTGGCAGCTTGGCAGAGGTGGGATTTGAACCCTTGACCTTCTGGTCCAGAGTCCAGTACCTTAACCTCTAGGCTACCACAGTCCCACTTTTAAGTTTTACAAATGAGTTTATGTGGAAATAACTGATGGCCAGTTTACTTTTTAAACCCTTTTCTTTTTGTGCAAAAACACACAAAAAATTACTCATCTGACTCAATGTATTTATATGCCCCAAATGCTTTGTCGCTTTACTGTGTCATCTGAAATATCAGGAAACCTCTCACCTGAAGAGATGTCACTTTGCTTTCTCTTGAGCTGTACTCTCTTAGCATGTAGTTCATTCCAGCCTACAGATCAAAGACAAATAATGTCAGTAACTATCAGTGCAGCATTGCTTCAGTTGGAAGGCAAGAAATCACAGACATCAGAACAACATCTACATTCATTATGCTACAGTATATAGTATATATTATGCTACAGTAATGCACATAGTCAGGCCAGAATATGATGATGTCCCAGGTTCAATTTCGAGACTAAGGTTCATTATAGCTGGTTTGTGTTGTGTTGATTAAACTCCATATGTTACAGTGGGAATTTAGATATATCTAATGGGAGTACATGTTACGAAACCTGTTGTTAAAATGCTTAAATGTTTTCTAGATATGTTGGCAGGGAGATCAGTATTGATCTGTATTGTAATGTAATAATAAAGAATAAACTCTTGGCTAACCCTGTCTTTATTTCATTTGACCAACATATTTTTGCTTTAACAACCAAGGTCTTAAAACATTATAATGAATCATAATAGCAGAAAAATGCCTTTTTACCACCAGATGTCACCTCAACAGCTAATCGACACTGTGAATCCACGTGCAGAGGTGGGAGTTTAAGAGCAGAAGTTGTCTGCAGTGTCTTTTGTGTGTGTGTGTTCACGCATCTGTGTTTATAATTTCCTTGAGGTCGTTTGCTTTATTGCTTGCTTGATGTGTTTAAAGACTTTTTTGTGCAAGACTCATATTTATGCGTCTGACTTTCCGCTGTGATTTTGTAGCAAGCTGTAAATGGGGATCGTGAGTGTATTCATTTGTTTGTCCCCCACATCCCGTATATTCCGTCTAACCTATAACTATATAAACTTTTTCACATGCACTCGTTGAGTCTCTGTTTCATCTCGCTGAGCTTGTTTTGTTTGCAATTCTATCCATTTGACTTCCATTAAACAAAACAACCAGGTCCATCATATCACCGTCTTAAGTGTTACAGCTTTGCAAAACACAGGTTCATAAAAAATGTCCATAAATAAAAAATGCCATGGCATTAGAGATGCTGTGTAAATGTCAGAGTTCCACTCGTGGTATCAGCTGCATCTTTGACGCATTTAATTATTAATTGAAGCCGTGCCATTGTGAAAATGCATTTTATATTTACATTACAGTAGCATAAAAAGACTATGTGACTATGGTAATGTCAGGTCACTGTCAATATTGGACAATAAGCTGTTTCACAACATATTGGGTATTTAAATGGTACATTTTTGCTTGCAAAAGGTGCTTACAAAGGTAATGCTGAAATGTAAGGAACATCTGAAGTAACTTGGTGCATTTAGGTGCAGCTAGGATTAGTGGGTTCCAATTATCAATTTCACCAGCTCTTCCAAATATATTTCTCACGAAAATCAGAGGATACTTCAAAATAAAATATCACCTAATTTTGTGAACAGTTTGATACATTTGTGAGCTTAAGGTCTAAGGAGTTTGCTGGCCAATCAATGTTGATGGATGCAACTGTCTGGATATCACCACTAGACACTCACAAATTATTCATACATGCATGATTTTTTTCTAAAATATAAAGTAATACTAGATTCATGTTACCTGGACCTATAAGACAAAACAATCAAAATCCAATAATATTATTGTACATCCTTCCCAGTTTATGCTGGCTGAACAAACTTCACTTGCCTCATGATACAGCCGTGTGTCGTTGATCCGGATCATCACTCCATCCACTCTCAGGAAAAAGCGCAGTAGTACAAAGAAACTGGTCGGCATCACTCTCTGAAACACGTTAGATCATTTTATGCTCTGGTTCTATAAATGGTCATTCCACTACATTTACACAACTGTATATTTGCAATAATAACACTTGTCCTAAATGCATCGTGATGTGGGGGCACTCCTGATCTGGTCTGGTCATGTAAGATCCACATATCCAGCCACCTACCATAAAAAACGGCAAGTACTGGGACCCGTACTGGGAACCACTCTGGTTCGTATTGCCTCTTGGTAAGGTGAGATTTGGCAGTTATAGATTTGTGTTTCAGTCACAGGCAGAGTGAAGTCTACATATGCATTTATGTGGTTTCAGTTACTGACAGCTGGTTGTGCTTCTGTTTCAGCACACCTCAGACTGGGTTTGTGCAACAAATTACTGGTTTGATAGTCAAATAATCTATTAATAATGTGAATGAATTACTGATCGCTTGGTTTATGAACTGCTCAATTACCAAATAATGTATGTAGCTATCAGCCTTTACATTTAGCTTGAGATTGCTTTATGCATTACCTAGCTTATTTAAAAAAAATCACTGGTTTAACAAAATTTCCTGCCAGTACAAAACTCAATGTTTTATCCTGTCACAATTTAAAACAAATTTAAAAGTAAAGTTGCTGCGATACATTTTAATAAGATCAAACCAGTAAATATCTTCAGCCTTGAGGTGCATTTAAATTTGGCAAACAGTGGGTAATGTTAGTGGCATCCTTTTTATCTTTTTGAACAGTTAAGTTTAACATTTCATTGATTCTGATTCTGCTTATTGGTTTAGATTCTTAACTAAACTAATCTAACTTTCAATTTTAAAACTGTTCAAAAGTTTTATATTTTCAAATGTAATCCATTTTACATTAAGATTTTTCTTCTCATTTAAGCCTACTATAAGTAAAAAGCTTAAAGTATCTTCATTTACTAAAACAGTGAACTAGGAACACCAAACTTCTCTCAGTTACTACTGTTCATAAGTAAGATCTACTAACAAAACGATTAACGTGGTCCAAAAAGAAAATTAGCATTTTTGCATAATCAGTTGTACTAGATTTACATGGGAAGGAATAAAAACCCTAAAATGATCACTTTCCTTTGTACGACATGTTCATCACTTCAGCAGTAGGGAGTACTTATGCATCGTAGAGATTAATAGAAGTTTAGTGTTCTTACGTCACTGTATTAGGTATTAAACACAGTGAGTTTTATTCACATTAAGCATTAAGGTTCTCCCATGTGAAGAAATCATTTTGACAGATACCCAGTTCTTAGATGTTTGGAATTGACGCTGACACTTCACAGTAAGTAGTAAAAATATTCCTAGTTACAGTGAGAAACTGATGACATCACAGACCAATCGACTATTAAATTAGTTGTTAACTCATCTGGTAGTCAATATCTGTTAGCCAAGTCCATTAATCGTTGTACCCCTAGTTTATGGTTGTCATGTGGCTGGAACAGGGGTGCCCCCACATTACATAAATGGTTTATCAACATCACAAAGCCACCTTACAATTTTCACACTAATCATGGAAACACCATGATCATGGAGCTCGTCCTCAAACAGCAACACATCCTCAAAGAACATGATCTGCTCTCGGGCCTTCAGTTTTTCCATGTCTATCCTCTCTGTCGTGGGAGACACCTGAGTAATAAACATACAGGTAAAAAAAAAATCATACCTTTCAGCTAGAGCAGGTATGTAGTTGTGCCATTGTACCAAATAACCTTTATCTGTAGATTGTCGCCAAGCAACGTCCCTTTGTAATCCGTTGTGTATGTCCAGTCATAGCGCTTCACCACATCCTTGTGCTCAGAATCAGCTCTACAAGAATGCAAGCATGATAAAAAAAACAGAACCTTCCTATATATATATATATATATAAGTGAATTAAGGTTGTGTGTGTGTCTCTCAGGAATGTGCACCTGCTTTCCTGCCACTCCTGAGCACAGGCCACTTTTACGGAGTCCTGCATGTTGTTTACACGTTTGAGGGCATCGATAGCGTTAAACTCGATGCCAAACCCATCCTTATGCTGAATCCGCAGTACGTTGTCTCCAAAAAGCATCTCTGGGAGAGAGGGCATGTGCATCTCCTCTGCTAACCTTAAGGAATGATCAAGAGAAATACAACAGCTCTTATGAGCAGAAAAAACTGAATAATAAATCCTTCCACGTCTTTAGCTCTGCTAAAAAATCCATACAGCAATATTTATTTTCGTAGATTTTCAGCTCAAAATACCGATTTTTGTGAAGGAAGAAAATAAACATCTTTTAATGGGATGTAAACTACAATCTCTGGTCCTGTACATGTCGCAGTACATTGTTTTGACTCGGTTTGTCCTCTGAATAATGTGATATATTAAGACGACTCAGATTGTACACTGTAACTTGTATTTCAGCTGTTTTTATATTTTTAGTGAATTACAGTGGGTACGGAAAGTATTCAGACCCCTTTACATTTTCACTTTTTGTTTCATTGCAGCTATTTGCTCAAATAAAAAATGTTCATTTTATTTCTCGTTAATGTACACTCAGTATCCCCTTTTGACAGAAAAAAAATATATACGTAGAATTTTTTGTAAATGTATTAAAAAAGAAAAACTGAAATATGACATGGTCATAAGTATTTAGACCCTTTGCTGTGACACTCATACTTAACTCACAAGCTGTCTATTTCTTCTTATCCTTCTTGAGATGGTTCTACTCCATAATTGGAGTCCAGCTGTTTAATTGAACTGATTGGATTTGACTAGGAAAGGTACACACCTGTCTATATAAGACCTCACAGCTCACAGTGCATGTCAATGTAAATGAGAATCATGAGGTTGAAGGAACTGCCCAAGGAGCTCAGAGACAGAATTGTGGCAAGGTACAGATCTGGTAAAGGTTACAAAAAAGGTCTGCACAGTGGCCTTAAATGGAAGAAGTTAGTAACTACCAGACCAGAATGTTTCCTAGACCTGGCCGTCCAGCCAAACTGAGCAATCGTGGGAGAAGAGCCTTGGTGAGAGAAGTAAGAAGAACCTAAAGATCACTGTGGCTGAGCTCCAGAGATGCAGAAGGGAGATGGAAGAAAGTTCCACAAAGTCAACCATCACTGCAGCCTCTTCCAGAGTGTTCAGGACCTCAGAAGGATCACCTTCCAACAAGACAATGACCCTAAGCACACAACTGAAATAACAAAGGAGTGGCTTCAGAACAACTCTGTGACCATTCTTGACTGGCCCAGCCAGAGCCCTGACCTAAACCCA
>JAUZSU010018635.1:0-10842 GCA_034780255.1 Parotocinclus maculicauda
GACCTTCTTATTGTGAGGCAGCGGTGCTACCCACCGAGCCACCGTGCTGCCCTCAACAGCTTGTATAACAGTGTAAATTTGCAGAGTACTTATAATAACTCAACACCCAGCCATTGGTGTTTAAACAGCTGGCAACAAAAGTAAGTACACCCCTAAATGAAAATGGCCAAATTGTGCCCAGTGTCAATATTTTGTGTGGCCACCATTATTGTCCAGCACTGCCTTAACTCTTTTGGACATGGAGTTCAGTAGAGCTTTACTGGTTGCCACTGGAATCCTCTTCCACTACTCCTTGTTAACATCACAGATCTGGTGAATATTAGAGACCTTGTACTCCTCCACCTTCCATTTGAGAATGCCCCACAGATGCTCAATAGGGTTTAGGTCTGGAGACATGCTTGACCTTTACCCTCAGTTTCTTTAGCTAGGTATTGGTCGTCTTAGAGATGTGTTTGGGATCGTTATCATGTTGGAATACTGCCCTGCAGCCAAGTTTCTGAAGGGAGGGGATTATGCTCTGCTTCAGTGTGTCACAGTACATGTTGGCATTCAGCCGGCAGCACTCATGCAGCCTTAAACCTTATCATTCCCACCACCATGCTTGACTGTAGGCAAGACACTCACCTGGTTGCTGCCACAAACGCTTGACAACATCTGCACCAAATAAGTTAATCTTGGTCTCATCAGATCACAAGACATATGACAAGGCATCATCTTTAGAAGAGGTTTTCTTCTGGGACAACAGCCATGCAGACCAGTTTCATACTGCGTGCAGCGTATGGTCTGAGCACTGACAGGCTGACCCCCCACTCTTTAACTTCTGCAGCAAAGCAGGAAGCACTCTTATATCTCTTTTCAAAAGCCAACCTCTGGATATGACTCTGAGCATGTGCACTCAACTTCTTTGGTTGACCATGGAGAAGCCTGTTATAAGTGGAACCTGTCATGTTAAACCACTGTATGGTCTTGGCCACCGTGCTGCAGCTCACTTTCAGGCTGTTGAAAAACTTCCTACAGCCTAGACCATCTTTATGTAGAGCAACAATGTGTTTTTTTCACATCAGATTAGAGAATTCTCTGCCATGAGGTGTCACCACATTTAACACACCTGCTCCCAAATCACGTAAACACTAACGAGTCTCAAGATACTTGGGAGGGGAAGTGGTTAATTGGGTACAATTTTCACTTTGGGGTGTACTCAGTTTTGCTGTTTTGTTGTTTTTAGACACTAAAGGGTGTGTGTTGGGTTATTTTGAGGGCACAACAAATGTACACTGTTATACAAGCTATATCAAAGTGTCATATCCACAGTGTTGTCCCATGAAAATATATAATAAAGTCATTACAACAATGTGAGGGGTGTACCCGTGTGTGTGTGTGTGTGTGTGTGTGTGTGTGTGTATGTGTGTGTGTGTGTGCACTAACAACAAAAGTGGGATTACTTTTTGAAATACCATTGGATCAACTCAAACACAACATTGGCTTGACTTGTAAGCTGCACCAATGGAATGAAAGGCCATGGCAGCTGTCTAGTTGGACAGCTGCTCGTTTTAAATGTGTTTGACCATGCTGAAAAGGAATCAGAACAAAGTCAGAATAGCCAGACGAGTTACTTATAAACTTTCAACTGGGTCAGATTAATGCATGTTTAGTTAATCCTAAAGCACTAATGCGAGACGGTGGAAATGTTCCATGTGCTTATTTGTAAATGTTTCTCATCATACATGCGAACACACACATATTGAGACATTTACATGTAAAGCATCCAAAGCTTACAACTGAGGAGTCAATGACTCAATGGCCCAACAGATGCAACTTGACAACACCAGGAATGGAACGCACAACCTTCACATTAGTAGTACAGACGGCTGAGACACTCCCATGTCTACCCCCAAGCAAGTAGGTTGCTTATATAGAAACAAGCTTATGTCCACACTGCACAAAGCTTCATTCATCTGCCACTGAGCTTGACATGATCATATTAAGACTATAGGCTTCACTTTGACCATCTCACTGGAGACTATGGGATGCCTGCCAAGGATGACACATGTTGTCAAAGCCTGTGTATGTGAGTGTGTGTGTGTGTGTGTGTGTGTGTGTGTGTGTGTGTGTGTGCGTGTTTGTGTGCATGCATGTAAAAGTGTTTCATTTCCCCCTCTCGTAATCCTTCCCCAATAACCAGGAATCAGACAACATCGCTCGACTGGCGACTAATCAAAGAGCCGATTCCTTAAAAGACAACTGGCATGCATGTTAATTCAGATCTGTCCTCCAAACTCCGGACATTGCAAAGAAGTACAATCGATCCAGACACTACAGTTACCTCTCTTATCTTATCCAGGGTAAGTACAGGTTTTTAAAATTTTCTAGCCATTTTATATAGCATTAGAAAAATTATAGTCAAAACAAACCAATTAATTGCACCAATAGATTGAGTCCATTAATTAAATTCCGTTTTTTTCTGTTATTGCTGTATTTTACTGTAGTTTCTTTCATGTCAAATTTAAGAGGGTTTAAGATGTAGGTACACGACAATGAAACTTGTTCTGTATGTGTTATTCTTTAACTATTTTAAAGATCTACCTTAAATGGACTGTCTAAAATAGATTGGCCTCCAGATACTGTACTGCATTTGGTTTGGGCTAACGTTTTTTGAGTTACCATTTGTGCAGGTTGCTTATATCTGTCTAAAATGGAGACGTGAAAATGACCTTTAGAATTACAAAAGCATTTTACAAAGCAACTAATAGAAAAATTAATTAAATTAATAATTAAAATTTTTTTTTTTTCTAAAAAAACAGTACTAATTAAAAAATTAATCCAAAACAGTACTAAATTTTTATTACTATATCTTTGCAATTCCTGGAAATAATATACAAAGTATCACAGCAGTTATAAATGCTTGTATGTTAAAACTAGTTTTGTAATTAAACATTATAAGAAACATATTTATAATTTTTATATATAGTACTTATGAAGTGTAGAGATTGTAAAATATTCCTCACACAGCAACAAATATTTATTTATATTGTTTATTATTGGTTATCTCACGTTATTATAGAACCGATCCCGTCAGATTCCAATAGTCTCTTGGGTTTTTGTTTATTTGATCTTCATCTCCTAATCAATGGGTGCACATTTCATATTCTGGAACCTTTTTCAAATAATCCACAAATTGGTGCTGAATGATTTTTCTGGGCAGTCAAATTCTCCCAAATTCATCATCTTCCATTGACTGTTCTTTTGCCAGGCCAAATCTGTTACTTCCAAGCCAAGACTCCCTTATCCTTACAATCTCAACTGTAATCCCTTACGTTTGAGCCAATCAGTTGGTTAAAGGATTGCTCAAAGGGACAACAGTGGCAGCTTGGCAGAGCCAGGATTCCAAACCTATAGCTTTTCCTTTCAGTTAAGAGTCCCAGTTCTGGACCCAACCAGAACCACTGCAGTCCTAGTCAGGTATGCTAAGTCCACAGTGACACCCGAGTGCCCGGTTAGTTTTTTTCGTTAGAAAACTAGGGACTAATGCCATTATTCGCTACAATGGCAGTGGTGTGAGTACTAGAGTGATGGAATCTGTAATCTGAAGGGCACTACATTCTTTTAAACAGTAATTCATACTGCACAGCCTCAAACAATAATAATCCAAAATAATCAGAGACTTTGCGGTATATTAGTATAAGCTTAATAAAGCATTGTGTTCTTGTGATTGAATTTCTGGACCAGTGTGAGAGTGAGATCACATTTGATTCCAAGGATTTATTGAGCCATTGTGTCCTCCCACACTGGCCTGCAACAGCTGAGGGGTTTGAAATGAGATCCTGAGCAGGTGCAAGAGTGAGAGAGAGGGAATTTCTTATAATTCACCCTGCTGCTCTTCCCCCGGCGTTCTTTTCCCTTCACATGGCTTTCTATAATTGCTGAAGACCCAAGCTGGATAAAGAGTACTAAATAGTCTTGCCTATTTAAAAACCTATATATATATATATATATATACTATGCTATATGGGTGCACAATTATACCATTGCTGTGTGTTTCATAATTAGAATTAATATTATTTTATAAA
This sequence comes from Parotocinclus maculicauda, assembly GCA_034780255.1. Taxonomy (NCBI): domain Eukaryota; kingdom Metazoa; phylum Chordata; class Actinopteri; order Siluriformes; family Loricariidae; genus Parotocinclus; species Parotocinclus maculicauda. The sequence goes on from JAUZSU010018635.1 coordinate 4,068, forward strand.
TTTTTACTTTTAGGAATTGTTACCAGATTTTAGATAGAACTATGACAAAAACAGTAACAACCGATTAAACAAAACAGGATTCCAATGAACACAGCTGATACAACATCCATCCATCCATTATCTTCCACTTAATTCACACGAGGTTGCGGGCCAGCCGGTGCACACCCGGCAACTCTGGGTGCAAGCGCAGGAACAAACCTAGATGGGTCACCAATCCATCGTAGGAAACACACACACAGTCACACACTAAGGGCCACTTTAGAGACACCAATTAACCTAACACGCATGTCTTTGGACTGAGGGAGTAAACCGGAGTATCTGGAGTAAAGCTACGCAGACACAGGGAGGACATGCAGACTCCACACAGAAAGGACCCAGACAGATCCACCCTGGGATTGAAACTAGGACATTTTTGCTGTGAGGCAGCTGTGCTACCCACATAGAAACCGTGCCGCGCTTGATCGGTAACAGTAAATATAATTAATGTAACAGTTAAAAACCCTTTGCTTATTTAAGCAAGTCCCTTAAGCTACAATTGCTTTGAATGTACGATTATATTAGTTGTAAGTCTCTTTGGGTAAGAGCATCTGCTAAATGACTAAATGTCAATATAGAACAAAGGAAGTAGTGATCAGGGTACTATTTGGAACAGGGCCATTAGTAGGGAGACTTTGCATAAGTTTGGATGCCCATGCCGGAGAATGCAAAGCACAGGCATTAGCATGTCCTGGATGGCATACCAGTGCCTGGTAAAGCTGGGTAAAAGTTTGTTTTGCAGCACCAGAGGATGATCCACTGACTGAAACCCTCCCTCAGACAAAGCCAATCGTGTCTGCATGCACCACCTGGGATACACATTAGTTCTGACAACCCTAATGTATCTAATATACATAAAACCACTTAATATGTAGTCAAAGAATGAATAAGGGCAGCCTATACACTTTGTTTTGAGAACTGTGAGGTAACCCATGTGAAACCCACAAAGATCAAACCCTGATCCCCAGGATCCTCAAGCCATGCACTACCCACAAAAATCATTTGAGTAGTTTAAATTACACCCCACTTCAAGGTACTGGCAGGACAGTCGAAATATGAGCATATCCCAATCGTGCCTCTGCTAGGCTCATTGTAAAATAACAAATTGCCAGTGTCAGAGATAAAAAAGAGCCACTTGAACTGCCCCCAGAAGGCCCCACTTTGCTCCCTCACCTACCCACAAGAGCCTGGTCAGGCATCCATCAAAGTAGTTAAGTGGGATTCTTGAGCAGAGATGCTATCAGGAGCAGCCTCTTACAGGCTCTCACACTTCTGTCTGGCTTATCTATGATGATAATTGCTCTGTACACCAAGGCTCAGAAGCAAATCCTCAAACTGGACCACAAGCTTTCTCAGCCAGTGAAGGTTAATACCTGTGACCAGACCAAGTCCCAGTACTGGTGCTAATTCCCCAATTTGTCATGGTCCTCAGATATTATGGGGGATATATCACGGATGACGTTCTGGTAGCGCATGGAGTAGGTTTTTTCTCTTTGTGTTGGGTTGGATCTTTCCTGCAGTACGATGGGCCTAATAACTAAAACAAGCAGACCGGTGAGGATCGAGTGCTGTGCCATAATGAGGACCAGATGCAGCTGCTCAGACGTACAGTCAGCGGAAACCTGATACCTTTTTCCATTTTCTCTTTCTTTTTTTTCTTTGTCTTATTCTGTCTTTTCTCCTGTTACTCCTCCATGTTGGACATCTATCTAAGAGCAGTATGAAAGCTTCAGCTTTAACGTCCAGCTAGCCTTTATTGATAGCAGCTGCATTCACTTTAGCTTCATTTCACTTTTATTTTTCATGCCAGCTCCATGCCAGTCATACCATCCATTAATGTTCTTGTTGTACTCCTTGACAATGCCAGTTCCTCCTCACCAATCTGGAATTAGCACTAGCCATGCACAATTTTACCAGTATGACACCATTCTGCTATAGGCTGAGAACAAGTGAATCAGTGTCAGGACAAATGCACTGGCTTATTCTTCCTCTTCTTCCTCTTTACTTGCTCTAACCGATTCATCTCAGTAAGTGACAATGCTCCCTACTTTCTTCAGGGGAATAGAGGGGGAATATGTATATTCACTGGATCATGCAATGCAATATGTTCACCAAGTACAGGGAAAGAAAGAGGCCTTTCTCCACCAATCAGCCTCACGAGCCGTCTTCTGACAGGACCTGCCTGTAAGCAACTCACTCATCCATCCACCTGCATGAATGAAGTGTTTGCTTCAGTGCTCTGTATCTGAATGATGCCTCTGTACTATCAATACCCTTATAGGCCTGAGAGAGGAATGAGTTTATGAGGGCCGTCTGCTCTGTAGAACCGCAAGCATGTAATTACTGTTGCCACAAACAACATTAATGCACTCATTATCGAAGAAGCTGAGACTCTGCCCCGGGCTCAGTTTTGGAACAGATAGTTGAATATTAAATGATTGTAACATGAATTATCATAAAAAACATTTGCGTTACTTTGTAACATCTGTGACAAACTGGTCTCATGACAGATAGCTAAGCTTTGGAAACTGGGAAGCCTATTTCCATTGATCCTTATGAGCCCTTTATACTTTTAGGCACTGTTTCAAGGATGCGTTACATGCACTGACTGAAATGGACTTTGACCCAACAATAATTATCTTTCCTTCTAACAGGTTACTAGTTAGGCACATGTACACATGCATAAAACAAAATAAAAATAAAAGTCTCCATTGCCTTATAAATATGATTGTGGTGGAAATTTGTGATAACACAAAGAGACTCAGATGAAAATACAGAAGCAATCGCATGAGAGTATAAGTTCTCTTTTTATTATCTACAGAGATTTTACATTTACGGCATTTAGCAGACGCCCTTATCTAGAGCGACTTACAACGCATACAATCTTACAATTCAAGCAATTGTGGGTTAAGGGCCTTGCTTAAGGGTCCAACTGTGGCAGCTTTGCAGAGGTGGAATTTGAACCCTAGACCTTCTGGTCAAGAGGCCAGTACCTTAACCACTAGGCTACCACAGTCCCTACAGTCTCTAGGCTAAAACAGATCATGAAGAGAGTTGTATGCAAGCGGATGAAGAGCCACAGCGGCCATTCTCTTTTATACTAGGTGGTACATGTCTAGGATTAAGGCAGGATACAGATGCAAAGAGGAGAAGTTACATATTTCATAAGGACATGTGTCAAAGTTTGGCAAGCTCTATATAAAATATGTTGACACATCATCATTCTAATTTTTATTCCGTTTTCCATTAGCACATCTAACCACAAAAAAACAGCGTGCCCTTTGCTGACTTGACAAGCTCAAAAGGCCATAAGGTTACACAGTCAGATTAGGTTTAGCAATGAAAACAATGCCCTCTTGAAAGATTAATACTCATTTTGATTCGTAATAGTAAAACAGTAAAAATACATTTCTGCTTCCACAATGATCACTAGGTGAGGGTGAAAAGCTGTTCAAGATGCATTCTACATCTGCGATGTCATACTTTTGTCTTTTGGCAGACAGTCTTGATACAGAGCAACTTACCACTGATACAGTCTATCAAGATGCAAACAAAGCAGTTGTGGGTTAAGGGCCTTGCTCCGTGGCCAAACAGTGGCAGTGTTGAGGCCGAATATCTTATTGCATGAGTTTAGATAGTAGAGTTTGACTGCATACTTAAGCTATGACATTTATTGACTGCTTTTTGGTTGATTTATTTTCCATTAAAATGTTGGTCTGTTTTCACTTCGGTTAACTACATTCCTAACTCCATTCAACTACACTCCTGTTTTGTCCTATAACTGTGTCGTATCACTACAGTTGTTTTGTATGAGTGGCTCAGCAGTCAAGGCTTTAGACAACATATATCAATATTATAAGTTTAAAACCTCTCTTTACCAAGTGGCAAGAGCTGGGCTCTTGATCAAGACCCTAAGCAACCAATTAATCACTCAGTAAATTGTTAATAGTTAAATCACTCTGGATAATCAAAGAAGTTTTAGCCCAGCTTGTCCTTGTCAGGAAAGTCTGAACCCTAGGCAAAACGCCAGTTCATTGCAAAGTTATGTAAATGTACTAGGTGCTCAAACTTACAAACTATTACTAGTAGCTGGCTTTTTCCACCATGATACCAGAACTGCACTCTGTGTGTAAAAAAAATACCTTTGGGGCTTATTGTAGCCCAAATTTTTTCAGTGCTACTTACAATTAAGCTGAGCAGTTGAGGGTTCAGTGACTTTACTTACTGGCCCAAATGTTGCAGCTTGCTTATGCAAAAAACACGCTTCAGAAATGCAGAGCCTATCAAAAATATTATAAAATCAAACGTGCTTAGGCTGGACTTAAATTATAGAACTTATGTTTAAAGCTTATTAATAAATTGTCTTTTGCCCTTTAGACTCTCTGCCTACAACAAATGGAGCCTAAAAATCTGTTCAGAAAAAGGTATGTTAAAGACACACTACATTTTAATAAACCTTAATGTAGTTCATTTTTAACTAAACGTAGAAAATGCACTAGTGTGCATTGTGCCAAAGTTTCTCTCCAATAAAAGTATGTTTTGTTGATTGTATAAATGGAAAAATCCACAAACTTTGCAAGAAACAAACTTCATTTAAAATTTACACACATTTTAACAGATAAATCTGAAGTGGAACTTACTCAAAACTTTTCTTGTTAACAGTTCTTAACCAGAAGTTTATGAAAATGTCTAATACATCTGGATTTATCATCTTTATTTTTCATTAGTAGAACTATTTATGCAAAAAGTTTTGGCACATTGACTTGTGTTTTTTAAGGCATTTTATTTTATGTAATGTGGGTGAGTGAAAGGCACTATATAAATTGGCTTATATAATTATTATTATTATTATTATTATTATTATTATTATTATTATTATTATTATTATTATACATTTCCTAAAATATGTGAACCTTGTAGATCTGGAATTATGATCTTTGCACTTTGCACTTTGCTATAACCAGTAAAAATTCAGGCATCCTTTTATGCAGAAAACAACATTTTAAGACCAAGTTCTGTCAATTTTAATCTATCTAATAAATTGCATACAATTTACACAGAAATGCACTGAGTGTTTTGTTTCTAACATCCAAGAACATCATATATAATAGTGCATTAGTATTTGTCATGTTAAAGTTTGTTCTCTGCAGAAGAGACAGAATAAGACAAACAACTATAGATTATAGGCTTTGGACTTTTTCACCCTTCTACAATGAGTCTGATGGTACAGGAGTGTGAAGTCTAAAGCAACAAGACTGACAAACGGTCTCTAACCACAGGCCATCAGGCTTGTGAAGCTCTTTTAAACACTGCTCATTTCCCTTACTTTAAGTGACTGGTGGAATTATGGCTACATATACTTGCACATTATTTATTGAACCCCACAAATTGTACACACGCATACACTCAAAAAACAACACTCTTGTCCATTTGATCGGTTCCACATACCAAACGAGAAGTACTTTGTAGTTCTATAATCTCTGATTTTAGTCTGTCTGTTCCTATAAATAATTTTTAGTCCCATTTACACTAGTGGATCGGATTCGATACGATCAGATACTATTTACACTATTTAAAAGGTAGTTCATTTTTAGCAGTGCAGTAACAGTGACGTGGTGGTGGTTTATTATTGTGAGTTTTGCTAATATGAGTGAATCAGACACAGCAGAGCTGCTGGAGTTTTAAACACTATTCATTTGCTGTGAACTGGGAAAATTTGGAAATTATTGGTCGGATCTTCAGTCCAGCCTTGACGCTGAGGTTTTCACAAACTCCAGCAGCACTGTTTTGTCTGATCCACACAACACTACCACACCAGTGTCACTGCAGGTCTAAGGATGATCCTCCCCAACTAATACCAGATCTGTAGGGGTCCTGAGTAAATGGGACTAATCAAATCTGAAAGGAAACACTGCCTGTAACTGTAGAACTATATAGAGTCTTGATGGTAAGTGGAACTGATAAAAGGGAGAATGAGTATAGAAAAAAGGAGTACCTAATAAAGTGGCCGGTGACTGTAAACAATACTGCGCAGGTACGTCAATTTCAAGTTCTATGAAGAGCGAAGTAATGTAGAGGACGACATTTCCTTTTAAATAAAACAAATTAAAATTTGATTGTCTACCTCTAAATGTATGTCTACCACGTGTGAACGGAGGATAAGCAAAGTAAGAATTTTATTACACAACGCAGCCACCAGTTTAACTGTGCTAATGTGACAATGACAAGGATGCACTTGAATCTTGAACTCCGGATCTTTAGTAACCTTAACCGCTACACAACCACAGTCCCAGAGCTGTCTGTTTACAAAGCTTGTGTACAGATCTTCTCACATAGAAATTGGCCTAAAGTGCCTATAAACTTTCACACATGACTGTAAAGATCGGTTGTATAACCACTAACAGTCAACATCCAGAGGGGCGTGGTAACGCATTAGACTCCACCCACACCGATATATCCATATTTAACCCCTCCCCTTGAGTAGTCTGTAGCAGTTTACTGTGTGTTACTCTCACTGTAGGACTGGAGATGTATAAGTGTGTGTTTCTCTTAGCGATGGTGATCAGCAGTGTGTGATCTCCATTCTAACTGAATGGATTGGCATGGGGAGAAGCGGAACCCTCAACTCGGCTAAGCTGCAGCTCTTAAACCGGATTTCCCTGATTATGCTTTCCGTGTCCCTCCTGATTCGACCAGGTGAGAAACTGCTTGTTGTTTCGGGCTTTGAATTTTCGGTGCT
>JAUZSU010018646.1:0-34863 GCA_034780255.1 Parotocinclus maculicauda
ACACACACACACACACACACACACACACACACACACACACACACACAGCGCTGTTTGTGAATAAAAAGCATTGACTGGCTGTTTAAGTATAGTAAAATCTAGTTATAGTATAATTTCTTAGAATTTATAATTGATAATTGTAGCCTGTATGGTAAGAAGATGTGAACTACATAACTCACAATTCAATGCCTCATTGGGGGTTACTGACATAATTTAGGGGCTGTGGTGGCACAGGAGACAAGATTCCGACTATAGTCAACAAAATTCAGATTTTAAGGTGCCAAGGCGAGTCTGGTTGGCCTTTGAGTATGCCCCTTAACGATCAACTTCTTGTATTGTACCTTTAAAGATTGTATGAGTATTGTCTCGCTGTGTATAATAATATTTATATATTATAATAAACTGTAAAAGTAAATTCACAAGTGAAATTAACATGGCACCTAACGCAACTCACCAGCTTCTTTATGTCATCCTCAGGGTCAGAGTTTGAAGGGTCCTCACCACTTGAGTATCCGTCATTTTCCTCTGAGGCATCCATGGAAAGAGAGACCTTACTGAATCCTGCAGGAGTAAATGATGATAAATAAATTGTAGTTAGACACACTGGGCCTACTGTTAAATAACAAAAAAAAGATTTTTGGTGAGATGGAGGGATGGCTTCAAAAGAAAACAGAAGTAAACATTCATGATTTTGACACCCCATCACTAGAGTATGTTGATTACAGGAATAGAGACACAAATTTACATACTTTAATTAAATAGTGATTTGAATTTAACCGTGTACACACAGACCAGACGTGAAGAGAAGCTAATTATGAAACCACTTAATCAGACAAGTACTGATCAAGCACAATTACATTAATAAACAAAGTCGGTCACAGACTGAAGTGATTGTGATTTATATTGTGCCATATAAAGCATGCCTCATGATATTCTGACATTTAAAAGGACACAATTATGCTGGCTATCATTCCTTATCAGCACGGTTATCATGTCCGATTGAATGCAGAGAAAAGAACTGAAAACCTCCTGACTCTCCCATAATATATATTCACATGGCAATAGGTTAATTTTGACAATAAAAATTTAAACACAAGTGTATAGCACAGTCTAGCATGGACCTCAGGGAAGAAGCAGCAAATAACCACACCTGGAAAAGCCAGAAACAACCTGAAAGCAACAGGCAAGCCACTAGAGAACTATGTGTGGGTATTATAGAATGAGATATGGTTGCTAGACACAAATTATGTTGTGCAAAACATGAAAGTGCCAAATTAAATAGCTGTCTCTGTGATCATAAAACAGGAAACAGGTGTCACTACTCTGGTGAGCTCTGCTTTCCTGCGTCAGACAGTGTGACTGCCGCCAGTGGTACCTGTGACATTTATATATCCAATTCTTTACACTAAAAACGTTGCAGTTTTAAAGCTTCATTTAGCAATACAGACTGAATAACTAAATGAATTGCTTTAACAAAATTTGCATTTTGCATAAATGTTGACTGCCCTAAAGATATTGTCAGTGGGTTTTCTGTTCTGTTCATTTGGCAAGCTTTAGCAAAGGCAATTTTTTTTTCTTTTTAGACATTTACAACAACATTTTTTATTAACTTATGCATTTAATAGCTACGCAAACATAATGACTTTTTCCTTATACTGTACTTTGGAAAGGGAAGGAAATAGCTTAGGCTATTGTGACCAAGTAAAGCCAGAAACATGTGCACATCATTTGAGTGTCACATATTAAATCCATTTTAAGGTATTCAAGATTTCAAAATTTTACACACAAATTGGAACATTTCCCCATATTTACTCTAAACTGAAAAAACTATACTCCAAATAAAACACATACATACACACACAAAAACGGCTAAGACCATCAGTGAGTATGCTTCTTTTGAACACTTTCTTCAAATTTAATACAATATTTTTAAATTACAAATCATATAATTTAACAACAGTTTCAGCGCAAAGTTTAAACTTTATTTCAAAATGTATTCGTATTTGGTATGTTCCCCTTTTTGCTGTAATGACAGCTTGTAGGCAAGTTAAATCACAAGTTTGTGCAAAACCTCACAATCCACGTTATCCTAGCATAATTTCACAATACTGTACTCCAAAAGAACATCTTGTGATGTTATTGAATGTTTGGCATTCTCTGTGCCCCATAAATGCGTAATGGGTTTTGTTTATACCAAATGGTAATACATTCTAAAACTTTTTGCCCAAAGATTCAAACTATTCAGTCAAATTGTTGATTATATGATTTGTAATAAAAATGTAGTATTAAAAGAGAGAAAGTATATTCATTTTTACTAGTGGTTTCAGACTTTTGGCCTTCATTGTAACTAACATCATTTAGCCTATATAGTTTCCATTCCAAATAAGGAAAAATTATATTCCCAATAGGGCTGAACAATATATTATGTCAACATAATAAATACTTCCATATATTCTGCACATGAAATAAGTACACTGCAAATGTCGCATAAATCTGTAGTCGCATAAATCTGACTAGTGCTGTCAAAACTGGTGCGTGGGTGTTAATGCTGATCATTTTTAAAATGCATTTTCATTACTTGACTATGTGAGGCACTCACAGTGAAGGCCTGTGTCTAAAATGGTCCCCCAATCAGGTTTTGCTAAATTATAAATGAATATTTTATATATACCACAATTTGCCTACTGATTTTTGTACTGTGCAAAAGCAGCTTTTGTCACATAAAGGCACAAATGCCCAGTGTATGCAATTCAACAACATTCCTGACAAGATCACAGCTTGCGTATGATATCTTTAGAAAACAAATAATGAAGACTATGTATTCAAAATGTATTTTTGTGGTAATGGCTGCTGTTTAAGGATTTGTTTTTGTTCGGCCCATCTGTTAGAGAAGTCAAAATGAAATTGAATGCAAACCAAGCTACAACAATTAACACAGACTTTTTAATCATTTATTTGACAGCACTAGCATCAATTATTTAATGGTACGTTGTAAAATAACTGTTAAATCATCAAGACCATTACATGGGACTAAACAAGCTCACAATTTTCATTAGAAAAATGTTCATTTTTTCTTCCACAGTATTGTCCAGCCCTATCTCCTAATAATAAATGCTAACAAGAACAAGTTATTCTGTGTGAAACTTTAGAACCCCTGGTCAAATTATGTTCTGTTGATTTAGGAACCCTCCTAAATGCATACATTTCAAAACATATTGGGGTTTTAGTCAGGTCTTAGAACTTAACTGACATATAGATTCATTAACATTTGCAAATGTGTCATATTTAAGTTTGTTTCCTGCTGAGGCTGTGTTAACTTCTTGTGTAAATTTGACCAGGGGTATCTATCAGAGACTGTGAATTAAAGAAAGTCACAATAGTAAAAGGGAAAGTTCACCCCACACCAGGCACGTGGTTTTACCTTTCCGCTTATCCTGCAAGAGGCTGGAAGTGCTCAGCCATTTGACTCTAGTGAGAGTGATGGGAGGACCTGCGTCTGAGGGACAGGCAACCAATCAGAGCTTTTTTTTTAAGCTGATTGTACTCAAGGTGTTAGGTACATTTGAAAAATATTAATCAAATAATTCTAGCTACATTTACACCATGATTTTTGAGCTAAACATTATCTAATATATATATATACTGCTCATTTTGAAATTAAAGAAATATCCCATCATTTACGTGAGCAGTGTAGAAATAAAATGGTTACACTTTAATCCCGCCTGTCAACTGAGTGAGGGGAAATACAAATATAAGTAGTATTTAATAAACCGGTGTGCTTAATAATCTGTTAAGAAAGTAGAATACTTCCAATCATTCCAATGTACACAATCTTTTTAAATCTATCCTACTTTTTTCGACATGGGGTTAGTGACCAGTTTACTACATCTGCTAATCTGCTAGTCCCAGGTATGTATATAAAAATCCTTGCAATCAGAATTCATTTCTGAACTGACAAAAAGTCTCTGCTTGATACTTCGAGTGTGTGTCATCTTACAATGTGCATGGAGGTGAAAAAAATCACAATACAATGAGAAAAGAAGCAAAAACATATTCTAATTTTTAAACAAAGGCAAACAGGTTCAGGACTAGAACTAAACTCCAGAAACACCAGCTTTTCTCAACCAAGCGTTGGATGAAGATGAAGAATGAATAACTTTAAGGAATGAGTGTGATTTTAAGGACAATTGTACCTCTGAAGCCAAATGGAGTGGGATCACTCTTAATCTCATGGCGCTTAGTTTTGTAGTCAGGACTAGGGGGAGATCCTGGCAGACCGGCAAAGAGAAGGCAAGAGCACAAGTGCAGCCAAGAAAACGCAAAGGAAATGAAGAGGGAAAACAAGAAGAGAGCTATAAGAGAACAAAGTTTACTCTCACAGTCTAAATGACTGACACTATTAAGCAGTATGGTTCTAAAACTGGAGCAGTTTTAGTGAAAATGGGAGGACTAAAAATATACTAGGGAGAGAAGACACCAGACAAATATCTACATATAACTTTCTAAATTATAATCTAATAACTAATCTAAATTAATTAATTTCAAGGCCATCTGTAACTGCACTATACCTGATTGGCAGAGTGTAATCATGGGTAACGTTAGGCTTTTACCACCACTTGGTATAAGCAGCTCTGCATTAGATATAGGAACATAATTACCGTATTAATGCAATTACATTTGATCAGATGTACTATCACAATCAACAATGCCCTGCACCTAGATAAATAAGGATTGAATGAGAGACTTCTTGTAAATGGGAGTCCCGTTATACCTTTCTGACTCTTGAGGTTGCTGAAGCCTTGCAGCGTAAAACGCTTTTTAGCCACTGCTGCTCTGTCTGTGGTGGGACTGGTTACTGTATCATCTACACACCATAAACAAAGTGGGGAAAGCAATACAGAACAAGGCAGAAAAAGAAGAAAGATGACCAAATAGCATAAGAGGTAAATATAAGACTGAAACAAAAATATTACTGATCTCAGAAAATCAAAGAAAGAAGAATTTATACAGAGGAAAAGAGGCATTGAATATTTCTGAAGAAAGCAAGCTGAAAACAATCAGGTCTGCCACTGGGGGAAGCGGAAAAACTTTAACTTTTAAACTGTCTTTAGTAATAAGATATGAGTAATCAAATCCAAATATCTTTTTATTTTTGATGAAACTCCCTTTTTTCCTGGTAAAGATCACAGGGTTCTGGCACCTATTCATCAAGAACACAGGGCACAGAACACGAATAAGCGTATCCTGGACAGGACGTCAGTCCATCTCAGGGCTGGGTACGGGATGTTGAAGCAGTGCTGGGAGGTGGGCTGTGGTAGCCTAGCAGTTAAAGTACTAGACAATGGACTATGGACCAAAATGTTCAGGGTTCAAATCCCACCTCTGCCACAGTTGGGTCCCTGAGCAAGGCCCTTAACCCACAATTGCTTGGATTGTAAGACTGTACTAATTGTAATTTGCTCTGGATAAGGGCGTCTGCTAAATGCCGTAAAATGTAAATGTAAAACGATCCCCCAAGTGGCCTCTCCTACCTAAGGCACAGCCAATCATCTCTGCATGTGACACATCAACTGGCTGTTATACACTGCTGGGACTTGAACCCAAGTCTCTACAGTGATGGTTGAGTTTTTTAAACTACAGCAGCAACTAAGTGACCCCAAGGTATTCACAATATTCACTTTAGTCTGTGTAATTGCACACTTTTTGGAAGATGTTATGACTGTGTTACCAGTGTCCTATTGCTATTTATTCCTCATACACATATCATGATAAATGAACCAGCTGCAATACTACACATGCAATTATTCTGTGCAGCTTACAGTCCAGATATAACGTTATAAGATACACTGCTCACAAAAATCAGAGGACATTTTAAAACGAATATGGAGCAATTAAAAAAGAAGCATCTGATTTTAATTTTATTCAATTAGATTATCAGAAAAGCAAACGAAAAGTCAAACTTTGTGAAAAAAATGTGATTAAGTAGCAAGTGATATATTTATAGGGGTGAACAGAAGCATGTTAAACTGGACAAGAGTGCCCCCACATTGACTGATCAGTAGGGTCAAGACTGTCAAAACACACTGACAGCGATGGGGCATGGACAAAATCAGATTGTCCAGCAGTTCTTGCGAGATCTTCATATTCATTTTGATATATTCCCTCATTTCTGTGAGCAGTATATTTTGCAGGCAGTTGAGACTTAGAGGTCAATGCAGCATTAAAGTGCTTGAATTTGACTCCACAAACTTGGGGTACCTTTGGGGGTATGTTGGTTCATGCATAGAGAATATGCAGTAATTGCTCTCTTCTGAGAGTGCTTAGCTCTCATCTGACTCTGTCACTGAAGGACATGCTAAAATAAGATCTGTTACAGTTACTGGAGGAACCACAGTAATGGTTTTTACCTACTAGATTGACAGTAGTCAACCGTAGGTTACAGATTTTGGATTGATTTCTTGAGCCTCCAATCTGCATGTGACTTATCAACCATTGCATGGTATTATTTCGATAATATTATTATAATATCTGGGCTAATAAAATTCAATTCAGCGCTGAAAAAAATCCCATCAGTATAAAACATGCCCTACACTGATTTGATAGAGGCATGTCTATAGTAACTGAATCACAAGTTATACAGTTTGCCTGTTTTATTATTTTTCTTGCGTCTAATGTTGGATGATTCTTCGTTGTGTTAGGCAACTTCAGAAAACGTGTCTAATCTGATTGGATAGCAATTCAAAGATTGAAGTCAGTATCAGTAACAATGTATCTGGTACCTGGTAGCAATGTAACAATGTATCTGGTAGATCTAGGAAAACTCTTATTTTTTCTGAAACACAAAGCATTTCTATGCACAGACAAATTAATTTCATTTGTATACTCATATATTATTTTACACCTGTCTCATCCCATGATCTTCCAGTTCAACTGTAGCAGTTCAGAACTTGTTTTATGTTTGCAAATTTCAAAAACCCTGACGAAACAAAGTGACTTCCTATTCAAGTGTGTAAGCAGATTGACAGTTCTATTTATAGTACACCCATGCAGATACAAGGGTTACAGGTCAGGCTAAAAAATGCTGGGTCATTCCCTAAATCGCACTTATATTTTATAATTTAATAACACATACAATGAAACTGCTTCCATACAATATCAAACGTCTTACTAGCTCACCTTTAATTCTGTCACAGTTTCTTAAAGCTACTTGGTTGGAGTCGATGACGTCAGCCTCCACCTTCTTGTCTTCCAGTTTCTTCTGGCTCTTCTGACTGGTCTTAAAGGGGCTCAGGCTGATCACCGTGTTGGAGGTGGGAAGTGGAGAAAGCTGCTCTGTTTTCTGCTGACGCGCTTCTGGAATTCACAACACAGTTGCAGTGCTTGTTAAGAACATACTTTGCCATAGTTTCAAAACTGACAGATCAGCGAGAATATTACTATCTATTTCCCACTTATATAAATATTTTTATGCCCTTTTTCCTTCTTACCCCTGCAAGCTTTTAGCTGGCCAGTCAAAACTTTGCGAATTTCATTCACCCAGGCCATTTTGATCTCTGGTGTAGGTGCCTGCAATCGAAATGATAAACAATCCAAAACAATTCACACTTTAATAACACAGACAATACTTTCTTATTTATAGTTTTAGTAAGTTCTATGGCAGGGTGTACCTGGGCAATGTAAACTTCTTCTCGTGAGTTGCACCAGATCTCAAATTTCTTGCTGTCTCCTTTAACATTTTCAGTGATGCCCACAGCACTCATCTGTTAAAGATAATAGGAGGCAAGTTAAGAGTGACTGATATACAGACCATAAATATCGAACTGAAATCAGACTGGATGAGACACGACTCAGTGCTTAACCCCTATGCTTTTTATTTCTAACAAGAGTCTGATAGTAAGTTATTCTGTACTACAGTGGTTTGATCGGAACAGCTTGATAACAGTTTAATACTGAATAACAGAGATCGAACTCGCAATATGATACGGATTAAAATCATACAGTTACAGAGTCGATGTGACTTGGTTCAGGTATGATATTTTTGATTTAGGTCAGGGCCACTATGTTTCAGTTAAGTCAAATTCAACATCAGTTCAGTAGGGAACAACAATTTCAAAACATTACCTCTACCATTATTTTGTTTAATACTGCTCTTTGTTTTTACATAAATACGCTCTGCACTAAAATGCTGCTGGCTTGTTCATTTGTTTTATTTACCCCTACTTTAGCATCAATGGCTATACAGGACAGAAACAAGGTTACATTGATACTTGTCAGACAGACCTATATTGAGCCAGTTCAGAGCAGCCAGTTAACATAATACATGTTTTTGGAATGTGGAATAAATCCAGAATACTTAGACTTGAAATGTCAAATTAAAAAACAGTGACAATCTACTTCCTGTGTGTTTCTTGACTTTGTGTGGACACTTTTGGAGAATGTCATAGCACACACCAGTACACTGAGGGTGGCTTGCTGTCCCTAATTGAGGAACACTGCTTTAGATTTGCTTTATATTAGAGAGATTAACAGTAACAGTTTCTTTCAGAGTTCACAATTAATAATTCTAACCAGTTAAAAGTAATAATTATAGCTAAAAAGTACTTTATATGCAAGTTGTATGCATATTCTCCGTTTTTCAAATGACTGAGAATGTCATGCTATAATCCTATAATCCAAATGTCATACATGAATAAAATAAAATAAAAGTTCGAGTCAAATAATTACTTTTACAAAAACGTGCCACAGTTATTAACTCTTAAACAATGAGAACAAACTAACTAAAACATTAAAACAGCAATCCTGTCAAAGGTTTTATTATAGACCTTGATCTTGAGGTTGTTTGATGGTACAGTGGCTCAGAGTCCCTCCCATTCAGTGTGGAATTTGCATGTTCTTCCCATGTGCAAATGCATTTCCTTCAGGTCCTCAGTTTTTCCTCCCACATTCCAAAGACGTGGTTAAATGGTGTATCTAAAGTGTCTCAGTGTGAGCATGTGTGCTCCCTGTCTAGGATTGGTTGATGCCTTGCACCTGTGCTATCGATTAGGGTTCAGTCTCCCATGACCCAGAATTGGATTAAGCAGGTACAGGATCATTGCTTCTGTGAGAGTAAATTAACTATCACAGTGTGAGTATACAATAATAGCTTAGTCAGTGATAGCCTATACAGTGAGCTTTACTGTGGGTAGTGAATCTTACGTTGAGCGAGTGCTTGAAACTGTAGGACGGAGCTTTTTCATATCCCTCGCCGCTCTCCTCGCGTTTCTTGCAGAATAGCAGCGCTTTCTCGTGCAGGAACAGGTGTCTCTGCATCGGCTTGAAGCGTGCAAGATCCTTGACCTTGACGTGACCTTTCTTGTGCTCTGTCCATACGCTAAATGACCCCTGCATCAGCAGCCTTCCCAGCTCACTCAGGTTGCCCTTGAAACAGCAGGACAAATGCTAAATAACTGACAATTACAAAGAAAGCTGTGCCAAATTAAACAATATGACCTAATACTATGTGGTAGACCATGATTAGCACATGCATAAATAATTACAGTGGAATTGTCAGTGGTAACCATGCTGGATCTGGAGAGTGAAGGAAACTAAAACATGTCATACCGAATATGATTTGACACCCATGACAATTAGATAACTGTTTCTGAAACAGCCTTAAGCAACAATCAAATTACATGTTTAGATGATTATTCGAAAAACAAATCTCTGAACCAGGGGCATCATCGGGTCCACTTTACTGGAGCTCGTTTCCCAGTAAAATGTTGCTGTGACTGACTAAAATCACAGCAGTGAAACCTCAGTTTTATCCTGGATTGCTGAGCAGAACTGCAGAACACAACCCCGTCACTAGAGGTGGGATACGAGTCAGTGTGACTCATCAGTAGAACACCTGTCTGTGTTACCTTTTTCGTTCTCACTTTATACTGTAGTTAGGTTGTAATCACTAATGGTTGGAGTCCCTGCTTGCACTTTCATTATCATTTAGGCCTGATTTAAAGTCTCTTTACTTTCAGCTTGGATTTTATTATCTTTACTTTTGCTAAATTGCATGTGTACGGTCTAACCTAATGCTGGTGAAGATCCTTCTGTCTTATTTATACACATTCTCATTCATTAGTATATGACTGTCTATACTGACTACTGTTTGAGCCGAGCTGCTCTCAAGTTTCAGGAAGTTTACCGTTCCTGACTTTCTCACAGGGTTCTTAGATTCTGCTTTTATAAAGCAGCTTTGAAGCAATGCCTACTGTAAAAAGTGCTATATACATAAATTGAACTTGATTATGTAGAAGTAACTGGGTCTGCTTGCCACCGAGTGCAGACCAGGGGCATCCATGTTACTCTATAGAGGTAAATTATCAGAACATCTAAAATCATTTATAAATAGATATAATTAAATACAGAGAGTCGAAGTTGTGCAGAAATGCACTATGCTGCGTGAATTAAAAAGCAAAAATGAACAAGAGAAGAAAAGCTATAAGTTATGATTAATGGATATAGATTTGTATATTTTAACTACACTGCTTATACAAATGAGAGGATAATTCTAAAAATTAGAGGATAATTCATTTAGAAGGATTTTTGTGAGCACTATATTTATGGCATACATACAGTGCTGCACAAAGGTCTTAAACATCTTATATTTTTTAGTAATGTGTGATCACTGCCACTATGCAGTTATTTAATTACAGACTTTGTTAGTGCTCTTTACTTTGTTCTCTAATGGTCAAAACTCCTACAGGACCCTCACAGATCAGGTACAGCTTGGGTGGTGGATCTCAGCACTACAGGGACAAGGATATGGCGATGGTGTGTTAGTGTGTGTTGTGCTCGTAAGGGTGCAGTGCTGCTGATATTTTTAAACACTGTTCACTCATAGCCCATTATATTAGAGACATTCATTTTAGTGCTCCACCTTGTATAGACAGAAGCTCATCATAAGCTTAGGATTTGTTGTATTTGTACAATTTTGAATGCTATATTTTGGTGCTTTGCTTAAAGTGTAAACGCCTCCATTATAAAAGATGTAATAGTAATGTCAGACTCTTTATACGTGTATACAGATATGTGTTTACCTCATATCCTGTGATAGCAATGAGGTGCATGGAGTCGTTGACAGCCTTAAGAATTCCAAGGATAGAGGAGAGTGCCTCCTGCAGATCTTCAGAACCCTCACAACCCTTACTGTATTTTAACAGCTCCTGCACACAGAAAGACACAAACACTCTAGCAGTGTATTTGATGAACACTTAAATGTCAAACCTGACAACACATCAAAACAAGAACTAGCTGCATAAACGTGATTAAATCAGCAGCCTTGGATGCTGATCATTACAGATCATATTGTCATTCTACATAAAGCAGGTTTGGGGATTTGTTTTGACAGACATTGAGCTTGATGAGGATCTTTTCAGGAATGGTGTGGGTGCTCTTGGTTTGTACCTTAAGGAGGAGTTGGTATTTGGTGATGCGCTGCACAGGTTTCAGCAGGTAGGAGTCCAAGCCCAACTTGTGCTCCAGTTTCTTCTGGCACTCCTATTGCACACAGACACGCCTTAATTACTACAGTCATAACAAGACTTGTGCACCTGGGACCAGTCATGTTTCCAAGAAATACCCATATACACCCTACACAGCACACAGTTAATCATTGCTGAGATTCAAATAAAAAACAACGCACTTGTTACATGAACAGCACTTTCCCACACCCATTGCATACATGAAAAGGATTAATAATTAACACATTCTGTCTATCTAATACTGTATCTGTTTGAACTTTTTCACTTAAAAAAAACAAAATAGCAAATCTTCAGGGGGAGCAGGTAATCTGGTGCAGCATACCTTGTCTTTCCTTGTTTAGTGTATCTTCAATTATTTTGGATAAATATATGACATTGTCACCCATAAACCTATCCCATGCTGACATCATCCATTTACCTGTTCTTCCTTTGGCTCATCTGACCAAATAACAGATTTACAGATTTATTTATGTTCTTGTGTCCGCTAGCTGTGTTCTTTATCCACACCATTGTTCTTTTCTTGCTGATGTTACTAATCAATGATTTCTTTGCAGCATTTCTGCCAGACAAACCTGATTCACACAATCTCTACTTACCATGTCAACATATGCTTGTTGCTGGAACTCTGTGATGCATTTATATAAGTTGTAATCTGTAGTGCATTGTCATCTAAAGCAGATAACACATGGTCTTCCTTTCTTTGGATGATTCATATTTTCCTAAATAACTGGCCATCATTTCTTAAGATAAGTATTGAACGCTGTTTCTCTTTCAGACTAAAGCATGTCTGGCATATTATTGAATATAAAAACACAAAAATTAAAGATTTCCACCAAATAGAGCCCTTGGTATCATAACTTAAGTAATGTTCCAGCTACAACATAAGTAATGCATCTCAGGTGTTAAATTAAAGAAGGTTTTAAGAGTAATATATAGGATTTCTGGCACCTGCAATCACTTTGGACTTGGGATGGTGGCTTAATAAATCTCTGTTTTTAATGAAGAAAAACCTGATTTACATATTACGGTAGGTGATCAAAAGTCATATATGATCAAAAGATACATGATCAAAAGTCACAGAACACATTACATTTCAGAAACAAAAGGGAAAATTACTTATTTGAATACCTCAGCAAGTGAGGGGGCCTATGCTATGGAACATGTCCGCCATCTTGGATCAATGTCAAGTTTTTTCAATGGAGAAGGTGGTCATGTAGCATATCAAAGAAGACCAGAATTGTCTCAGAAAGAGTGCCACATTCAGAATTGCAATATATCTTGTTGTTCAGTTATCAACACCAAAAGTTCAAAACTTTTGTTGTTCGTCGCAGGTAACTGAATAAGGAATTGATGATTCTAATATCTGGGGAACACAGCTGCCTGATCATAGCCACAGATATCAACAAATATCACCCAGAAAGATCACCAGTTTCACAAAACAATGTTGCATTCATCATAGAAAAAATTTGAAAAAATGTGCAAGAAACACACAAAAAGAATGTCCATTCAAGACGTGTTTGTGATAAAAACCATTCTGTTAGTGTGGTATGTTGCAAATCTACAGTAAATTGTAGGCAAAACTACTATGAAGAGTGCTCTATCACACCTGAATACCAAGCCTAGAATGGAGACCACAACACCGCACAACAATAACCTTTCATACTAGATTATGGCTAGCAGAAAAAACACAGGACCAATATTTGTGCCACAGGTGCTTATTCTCCAATAATGGTATTTAAAAATTACCTGGAAGAAAGCACAGTCAGAGCACTGCCGCCATAACGACTCGGAGCGAGGCTTATTTTGACAGTACTTCTCATAAATCTGAAGATCAGTCATCTAAGCATGGAAACAAAGCAGGTTTAAAGATTAGTTCACAAAAGCTTGACATAAACCTGACATAAATAAAGATTGATAAAACTTTTTGGCCACGAGTTACATGCATATACATGCTAAACTTGGCACAGTTTGTGCCTCTACATTCCCCATAAACTCACCCGCTCTAAAAAGCATCGGCCCACAAGCTCAGGGAATGCCGTGTAGGCCTCAAGCTCTCTAAGAAAAGTCCTGGAAAACACAGTCATGAAAATTAACATCCTAAAAAGAATACTTACTAATTTTAAATTGTACCAGTACCTTAAACCCTGAACATAAATGCTATACGAGAAGCTTAGCATGTAAAGCTAAGCTAAGCAAGTAAATGCTCACTTGTTGTGGAACTGGTAGATCTCGGCCATGTTGCCAAACAGGATGTCTTTTTTGCTCTGTAGGTTAACAGGGATGAGATGAGCCAAGCTGGGGTTGTCCATCTCATCTGCATAACCCTGGAACATGGACACACAAAGCAATGAGTACTAAAGCATGGCAACAGAACCAAAAACTACACATGCCTCATTAAATACAACATTGTAACTATTTTAGTCTTACTACACCTACCAGTCTAGGAGAGTAAACAAGTTTGCTCCACATCATGTAAAGCACCATATTATTTACAATTAGTCATTTAGCTGAAGCTGTTATGAGATTTAAAAGATCTTCTGTTAAGGCCCTCGCTTAAGGACACAACAGTAGTAGCTTGACATAGACTCACAATAACAAACATTGAGAGTGAGGGTATCCAGGACATTAATAACTGCATATCAAACATCTTCCTGATATAGAATGACAGCAAGACAGAGGTCATACTCTTTGGTGCTCGTCCTGTAACTGACAGTTTGAAGGCAAACTGGGCAAGTTAGCTCCCTCTATCAAAACCCATATTTGACACAGAACTGAAATTCGATAAGCAGATACATGTGGTAGTTAAGGGAGATTTTTAAAATCAGCTTAAAAGAATCTCAAATAATCTGCATTTGGAAAAAAAAAACAGTCATTCATGTGCTTGTAACCTCAAGGCTGGATTATGCTCTGTATTATGGTATAAATTAGTATTGTAGTCTCAATTCTCAAGGTCTCAATAACAAAAACAATCGGTCTTTGTTCAAATAAAACGTAATCATTAAGATGAGACTGTCATTATAGTGTCCAATACAAAATCACATTGAGGGCTTTAAAAAGCCTTAAATGGACTTTCTTCTGTGTATATTGTGGACATGCTTAGTTTATCTGTGCCTGCGTGATCCTTGTGGTTGGTGCCTCAGCTGCCATTGAAGGCATCACAATCACAGACTAGCGATTGCTTGGCCAAGGCTTTCAAATGCTCTCCCGCTCGACATTATGCGTGCCTCATCTGGGAATGTTTTCAAGCTAAGCTTAAAACATATTACACTGGATTGCCATTTTAATATCTAGTTGCCCATATTAGTTTTATTGTCTGATATTTGTTCATCACAGCTTTAAAACCTGCTATATAACTAAAATTGTACACAATTGCTTTACTTATAGGTGGGTTTTGAAGTCTGGTGAAGTAAATGAAGAGATGAAGAGAATGAATATATTTCATTATACTTTACATACTTGTTCTGAGATAAGCTGAACTGAGTTTATGTTCAAATATTCAAAAATTCTTTTTTTAATCTGTAGTATAAATCTGTTTTGTTGTAGGAAAAATCTAACAAAAACAAGGTATAAGAACTAACACTTAGCACCTGAATCAATACATTTAGCATGTTTACAGATTATCCAGTGTGACTTACAATTGGTACAATCTTAGAATAAAAACAATTGTGTTTGATGGTTTTGTTCAAGGGGTCCAGCAGTGACACCATGGCAGAGGTGGGATTAGTTGTTTGAAATGTGTTTTAATATCCTGTAATAGATCTTCAGTCTATATATACTAAACTCTGGTAAACTGAAAGTATATTTCTGTAGGGAATAACATCAACAGAGAAAGAAATTGACAGTAAAGAAGTCCAAGCATAATGTAACACATCATAATTAATTGAGAATATCTCCATTTAAATGGTGCTCTGGGAGTATATTATATACACTTAGTGCTCCATTTTCACATTCATTGTCCATTATATCAGTTCCACTTACCATATAGCTATATAGAAGCGTTTTGTTATTCTACAGTTACAGACTGTAGTTGATCTGTTTCTCTACATACTTTGTTAGTCTCCATTACTCTGTTCTCAAATGGTCAGAACCATCACAGACCAGGTGCTATTTGGGTAGTGAATCATTATCAGCACTGTAGTGACACTGCCATGGTGGTGTGTTAGTGTGTGGTGCTGGTTTTTAAACACCTCAGTGTCGGATTGCTGGATTGAAAATTGTCCATAAACCAAAATATCCAGCCACCAGCATTCCATACGCTGTGAGCACTTCTGGATTGGAGGAGACTAACAAACTGTGCAGCAAAAGACAAGCTGCTCTCTGCTATCTACAAGGTGAAGCAATATTCTAGAAAAGTTTAATAGAATGAGTGAACGTTGTTTAGAAACTCCAGCAGCACTGCTGTACCTGATCCAACAATTATACCCCATTGTAACTAACAAAGTATGTAGAGAAACAAATGGACTACAGTCCGTTATTGTAGAACTACAAAGTGAATCTATATGGTACGTGAAACTGACAGAATGTACAATGTGTGCACAAACAAGGAGGTGTCCCTAATAATGTAATCAATGTGTATATATTAGCCGTGTCAATAATTTAGCAGATCTTTGTGACCTGAACTTACTTGCAGTACACACAGCAGTTCTTCCACATACGCTCTTTCTGTCTCCAACAATTCGTTCATTACATGCCTGTATGCATACAGAACCCAACACAATATCAGTCATAAATGTCACATCATGTACTTAGTGTACCAATATGCAGTAATAGTCATAACTCCGCCTTGTTTTTTTAGACCAGACCATCTCATTGACATCATAACTTTAAATCTTTTTTTCTGATCATTTTTAACTGACCGTCTGAGAACAGCAAGGTTTTCCTCCTCCTCTGAGAGATACTGCTGTCTGCCATTCTGCATGAGTGTGTCACTCTGTTAACACAGTCATTTATCAGTTAGCATCAGCAAAACAGAAGTATCGATGATCTATGACATATATACATGACATACAACTTACTTTTTTAGTGCTGATAATATCAGATGACAATGACTTCTCTCTGTGTGCTATAGGAAGTGTGAAAAGAAAATATCCATTCGATATACAAAAAGACATGTTTATTTAGTTTATAATTATAAAATCAGAAAGTAACTTGTTACTACATAATAATATTTGTACATATAACTACAAACATGCATCAACTGTAGAGTCTAAATAGGCTCTTTTTTTGTTTTAGTGAAGGTGATCAATTGCAACCAGCATTTTAAAATACACAATGTTTTTAAATGACGATCAGAGGACGTTAACTACAACACTTTCCTTGTGAAACTAGCCTCATGCTCGACTCCCCAACCTTCCAGGTCCCAAGGCTGAAATTAGATTTGTTGTTTTAGCAATGGTTTAATGAGCATATATAATTATTTATCAGTGTTTTTATTAGAATACAACCAGAATATACGGTAAAGCTATATGCAGGATTTTAAGTAACAGGGGAAAAATAGTAAAGAAAATTAGTTTAGACCTGACTATTAAGGCAACATTGGATCACCGGGACAAAAAGAAAGAAAAATGCAGCCTAGGTTAAAAGAAGAATTTTAAGAAACCTGGTATAATGTATCAGAAGATTGCTTCAAAAAGGTATTCTAGATGTCTTTTGACTGTAGAAGCCATTCTGTTCTGAAAATTCAGCTTTTGAAGTTTGTGTATATGTTTCCAATATTATCTGTTTGCAAAAAGACGGAGAAAGAAAGAGACGCACACCGTGGGACTGTAGTGGCCTAGTGGTTAAGATACTGTACTATGGACTACTGGACTCTGCCACAGTTGGGTCCCTGAGCAAGGCCCTTAACCCACAATTGCTTGGATTGTAAGGCTGTATTAATTCTAAGTCGCTCTGGATAATGGCGTCTGCTAAATGACATACATGTAAACATAAATATAATTATATATGGTCATTATACCATTGCTAAAACAATCTAAAAGTGTCCTAAAACGCTTGCACAGTACAGGAATGGAATGGGGTTATATCTTAAAAACTAAAGAACCATGAGCTCAGTATTAAGAATAAAACATTGAGTAATACTGTAAGGTAAATAAATGACCTTGGCATACGAACAACTGTGTCGATAATCTTATTTGTAGTATTACATTACACCACTAGATGGCATCAGAGTAAAACGCCATACACCCTCTCGATACTTTATATTGCCCACCTCAGGCCAGACTGTAATGGCTGCTTGTGCACAGTGACATTGATGGGACATATGGACTGCATTGCAGATACTGCCAGGCCCCATTACACACCAATTTATTTTTATAGCTCAAAATACATATTAGAGTAATCAGACTGGTTAGTTACAATCAGTGTTTAACCAAAATTTAGCCTCAGACTAAAACGATAATTTTCAGGGACTGCAGAATTGAACACAAAATGAAAATATTCCCACAAACATACCAGGGGAAGACAGGGGGGATTTAATGATGGCCTCGGGCCTTGGAGCGACCGGTTGAACAGGCCGAGTCTGCTTGGCTGCTAGCTTTTTCAGGCTAACCCTTCTCTTCTCAAACATGTCCTGCATAGAAAGCTGCTTCTGGAAGACTCGCTCGACCTGCTCCTGCAACACACAAATATCACGGCAAACATGTTTTAATAACACTATCCAGTCACTTTTGCTTTACGTCTTTAAAGTAAGTCATATTAATTGGCATTGTGTTTACAGTAGCATTTCAGTAAACACTGTACTATAAACAAATTATCAAATTTAACAATGGCTACGTAAGCTACGTAAGCTTTCAGTAATTAGTCTTTTTTGCCTTAGCATGTTTTGGCTGCTATGCTGTTTAAAGCAAAAATAAAACAAAATAAATAAATAAATAAAATGTGGCTAATAATGTAAAAAAAATACTCAAAACATCAACTGTATGAAGTCTAGGTTTGCTAAATAAGACAGCTATGTCAGTTATGTTGAATGTACATAATTATGTAGGAAAAAAGCAAGCAAGCATTTTAGTGTTTAGCAGGTTTCCTGGCACTATAATTATTAAGTGTGCATGTACAGGTAGTCCCCGATTTATGATGGGGATACATCCTGACAAAGTCATCGTAAGTTGAATTTAGCGTGCAATTCCCAGGATTCATCACTCCCACCCCGTTACTTCCTAGGTCATGCAGTGCCGAGTTCCAAATCGAGCATAGGAGAGTATCATAGCGCATATCATACCATAAACGTTTAAAAAATATTTAAATATTTAATGTGTTGGAAGTGACTACTCCATTTCCCAGCACTCACCATGGCTTTCTACATCACACACTGCTGATTTCCTCATCAAATTGCATGAGCATTGTATTGTGTCTCTTGACTGGGAAAATTAGAAATTCGAAAATCAGGGTACTATTTCTTCTAAAAGGTGGCACGGTGGTGCAGTGGTTGGTCTGATCTCTAAGAGCCCCAGTATTGACAATACCATAATATATCATAAATGACTATCATAATGCAAATATCTTGTCAAATAGCTCTGTAATGCCATATAAGTATACTGTCACACATTAGTTTTATATATATATAACGATCCCGTCCCGATGTGGTCCCATTAACCGGAATCGACTGTATGTATGTGTATATATATATATATGGCACACAGTGCTTATAAAATTCATCTTATCTTTCTGACAGTCCTGTTTTGTTACTTTTACAGCCAGAAGTCAAAACTCGTAAAAGCTTTATTTACACGATCCTCCTTTATAACGTTTCAGTCCAACCACAGATCTTCTATCTTTTACTGTTATTTTCACGTTGAGGTTTATAATGTGTAAATACAACTGGGAACAGTAAGCTTGCATGTACTTTAATTATTAGGGTGTAATATGACAAAAGGTAAGGAATTATATTCTTCTATGTTTATGATTGCTCCCGCTAGAAGTCGCCATAGCAGATCAGATCCACATATTGGACCACATTTTGCACAAGTTGCTATTCAGTCCACAAATACAGGGTCTTGGCACTCACAATGGGACCATCAGGCTCAAAGTATGGCTTTAGAACATGGGAGAAAACCAAAATATCCTTAGATAATTTACATGGACACAAGGACAATATGGAATCCACACTCCAGACCAAAACCCAAAGCTGTAAGTCAAGCGTGATTACCACTTATGCCATCATTCTATTACAGTTAACATAATCCTTATTTTTTAGACCACGTAGTCCCCCCGACCCCCCAAAGACTGAGGCTGGTACATGTTCATGATGACAGAATTCGGTTGTGTTTTGAGTGCTTCTCAAAACAGAAACACAACACTAGACATGGAGAAAATAAGCCATGGAGGAGGAATCTCTTAGCCCAAACTTCAGACCTTGTAATCTGAATTTGAGTTACTTACTTTAAAGTCTGATGTCAGCACAGAATCAAACTCTCTCCATATAGCATTCAAGTCAGTCAGCTTGTACAGACTTGCTGTATCCAGGTAACGCTCGATTTCCTGCAGTGCCGACTCAGCTCCATCCTGTGACTGACACTTGTCGACAGGTTGAGAAGCTAGAAGGTAGATTCCATCATCACACCATTTGGTTGCCTGGAGATGTGGATCAGAAATGTGTTACAGGACGACTGATATTCATTTTTATACAGAATGCCTGTAATACGTTCAGAGCGCAACAAAGCTGATCTAAGCGAAAATTATATAATAAGAGACGTCATTAACAATAATCCCACCTTCTCCAGGCTGGAGTGGAGCTCCATGGCTTTGAGCAGGTGGGTCTTTTTGGCTTTCAGAACAGCTCTCACCTCCTCACTCACAGCTCTGAGCTCCGAGCATTTAGGCAAGATAGAGTCCACAGCATAGTGGGAGTTCTCAATAAGAGTGTCACCCTCACTGGCCAGGGCCAGAGCTTGGTCCAGGACATCCTGTACAGAATAAAAAAAGACAAGTTACACTTTACAATTACAGTATTAGTAAAATCCGAATGAAAGGTATTCCACCTAGGGATTTATTCCACCACTTGGATTTATATTTAGGGTAATATAGAAAGTTAATTACGTATAAGAGCATCCACTTAATGATCATATTAAATATAAATTTTGCACAGTTATACACATCTATGACCAGGCAGGCTTACTGTTCATCAGTATAATTTGCAATTAAATTTTGTCTTCACTCATCAGTTCAATACTGTATCAAATACTTAATTACACGACTAATAAGGCCATAAATCAAAAGCAGCCTGCACAGCACAATATAAAGCCAGTCGGCATGTAAACATAGCCAGTGACTGCATCCTAAAAGTCATTTACAGGTAACTGACATTTACAGGTATGTGCCGTTTAACATCCATCTGATTAACGTCTGTTCACTTTAATGACTAAACTCCTACATTCTTAAAATCTTACTTTTTACTCAGGAAGTTGCACTCATAAAAAAGTATTTTTTAAAATGATTGTAAATGTCCATACATTTAAAAATGCCATTGCATTAGGGATGTTGTGTAGATGGTAGCATTCCACACATTTCCAGCAGCATCTCTGACATATTTACGTATCATTTGCACAGAGTTTTCTTGTGAAAATACCCTTTATAATTAAAATACAGTATAATATTTGTTTCTATCTTTAATAGATTTAAGTACAGTATATAACCTATCATCATTTTACCATTTAATTACACTATGTCAAACTTATTAGCTCATTACACTAATAATGCGGACACAAGGTGTCTAACTAACTGGTTCATTGTGCAAGCATGGTCTGTAGGCTTCATCTTTTTCCATTTTAGGACTTTTTTATTTTACAGTTCAATCACTGGTTGCACATCCTTTATTTCAAATAGAACACAAATCTAGAAGGTAGGCCTATTCATATAGAAATGATTACACTCCTGTGGAGTGTGTGGGGTTTGGTATATAAACATCTCTACATTTATTGGTGAGTAGGGAGTAGAAATCTGCTGTGTAGTACTGCACTGACTGCTCCCCTCCCCCTCAATCCTATAATACCGAAGCACAGTGCAACTGAACTGCTGCAACAGCCCAATCTCCCTTCAGCTAAATGAATGGCATCCCTGCAGTTCAGGAAAGCCGAGTTTGATTCAAACTGAGGATGTTTGTAAGTAAACTGTGCATTGCATCATGTACCTTTCACTGAAGACACGCTGGTGATTTCAAACAGAGCAAAAATGTGTTCCTGCAGGACAATTCATTTAAAAAACAAGATTTATCTGTACTGTAATTATATTTGCTTTATTCCATTATGTAAATATGACCATGCCAACTGGTAACAGTTGAGTGATTTCAATGTCTGCTAATCACATTTCTTGTGAAAATAATGGTATGGATTAAGGATCTGCATATAAAATATATATTGTTCATGAAGGTATGAGTATCTTGAACAAAAAACAAACAGAGGTTAGTGCTGTGTCAGCCAGTATACGCTATCTAGCTGATTAATGTCTGCCATCACACAATTCTTTAGGAACTAGGACAGGCTAGAGACTTAGCGGGAATGTCTCTGTAAGATGCACATAACACAAAGTCAGTACTGTCACTATGATAAATGAGTTGTTTTAGGTTGTGTCTATGTGTTGGCCCTTTATTTTTACTTTATGTTATTTTTTGTAATTTTTCATCATTCTACACCAAGAGAAACACACAGTTTTCTTAAGTGGTGTTAGTAATAAGCATCAGAAATATAATTTGTTTAAATTAAACCAGTCTAAGGACATTATTGCTTAAGCTGACCTTTTATTTGTTGTTGTCATATTCATTTACAGGTATGTGCGATTTATTGTGGTCAAAATCAGTAAATTATAACAGAAAATAAAAGTCTGTTTATGAAGTACAGACGTTGCGGGCAAAAACAGCTGGTCACCTCAACAGCCAATTAACAATCTGAATCTGCAAGCAGAATGTTTAAAGAGCAGAAATCTTTTATTTGTACATGTATCTTACCGGTCGTATGCTCGTTTGCTTGCACATTTTTAGTAGGGACTGTTCTAACTTGGTTGAAGTGTTTAGAGACTTTTTTGTGCAAGTTACTCGTATTTGGTACAACTTTCTGCTATTTATTTGGAACAAGCTACAAATGGTGTTTGTAAGTGTATGTGCCTGCCCTATTGTAAGTAGTATTCCTTTGTTTTTCCCCCCCTCTATCTATATATTCTCACTCAACTATAACTGGTTCACATTCACTCGTTGGGTCTTAGTTTCTGTCTGATCTTCCATATTGTTCATAGTACCGTCTGTCAAAGCATTTTAAGTGCATTTTTAAACAATGGCAATGATAAGTGTTAAAGCTTTTCCCCACACAGGGTTGTAACAGTACATGTACAGTACTGTATGGTCTATAATTATAATGACTTTCCATAAATTACAAATCGGTGGCATTTCTTGTATGCAATTTTCTTGTGAAAATAAACCTTTATATTAGCATGAACAGACTATGTGACTCTGGTAATGTTCATCAGCATCCATTTCGGTCAATATCCTGTTTCACTTTCCTGGTTTTTAAGTAGTACATACCTGTGTAACGCTTTATAATAATTATTATATCTATAGTAAAGTCACTATTGACTGAAGACTGAAGAATTAAGTTAATGAAATAGCATTTATTTAGACTTAACTATTTTTAGCCACAGCCATTGCTAACGTGTGTAAGAGAAATCATACACTCACATTTAATCTCCTTAATGTAAAAAGAGCCATACTGAACATAAGGTTTATTAGGTCTTTACATTTTTCCCACTTTCAACACATTGACTACGAAACCTGGAAAGGTTAATTTACTGTCTAATACATCACAGAGCTTAACATGCTGTTGTAACGAGATAAGCATTATTTGTTATTCGGTGCATGGTTTTAATAATTTGACTGATCAGTGTTTAGTGCATACAAGTACAATAGAATATCATGTTCATTCATACTTACACAGGTTCTTTCTTCATGATAGGTCAGCTCTTTTAAGATGTGTTCCCCATGGGCAGGGCTTATGCCCACCTCTGAGAAACTGGACAGCTTGTCTGCTACCTGATCCAACTGGGCTCGAACCTAAAATACAATCCCCACACCATTTGATCACAGTGTAATATGTACATAAAACAAAACACATAATGCAACCTAAGCTGACACAAACTGAAAAGACCAAGGCTGTTGCCATACCTCCTTGAAATTGTGCTCAAAATAGCGGAGCTGAAGACACTGCTCGAGCTTGGTCTGATGTCGCTCCCAGAATTCATCAAATGCCCTTTCTGTTTCATCCAACTGCCCGAGTAGCCTAGAGGTTTAAGAAACAGGGAGGATGAGAGACTTACAATTGGATTAAAAACAATGGTAACAGTTATTGTTAAAGGTAAACACTAATTTTAACCCATACACTCTGGCATTCACACACACACGCACATCAAATGACACACCACCCCATTAAGTAGGTAAGCTACCACAGGCACAGCAGAACCACGTTCAGACGGTTCTAAAATAAACTTCCTTTGCCTTCAGATCCACGCTAATGCATCAAAATTAAAACCCTATATCATAGGCCAAACACACATAAGCACAGTTCATACTTCAGTCTTGTTTCAATAATGAAACAACAAAACATAATTAAGTTTCGATTGCACATTTGTGTGAGAATTGTATTTCAACTCTATGCTCAATCATTACATAAATACAAACCTCTGCACTGTAGCCAAGTTCTCCAGCTCATCATGGTTCATGGTGTAGTCTGGGTCTGCTACCAGCGGTTCATTGATACTTTCCAGCAGACATGCTCCCTGACTGAGTGCTACCTTCAGATCCTCCTGTAATTAAAAACAGGATAGAAGTAGGAAAAGTAGGGAATTAGACAGAAAGGACAAAGAAAAATGACGAACGATAAGGAAGAATGGAAAGAGGGAGGGGAAAAAAAGAATTAATAATAAAAGGGAAAATAACATTGCAAGGGAAATTAAAGGAATTGAAAAGAGGAAAAGGGGGGAAATTGGTAAACATTGGGAAAAATTGGGAATTGCATTGGCAGTCTTATCCTGACTGTTCGGTTCATTCATGTACTTTAGCATGGCTTTGTTAATCTTTTTCCTCACCTTCATTGTCTCCTTCTTCTCTGTGTGAGTGCTTAGCAGGGTGGATGTGGCCTCTGCATTGTTGGGCAGCTCGGTTTCGGCCAGCTCAGTACCAAACGCTTGCAGAGTCTGAGCTGTTTTTTTCACCATCAACGCGAAACCTTCGATGGCCTACGATCATAAGCCCAAGCACACCAATGAGTACCCATACCCAAAAAATGACCACTGAGTATACCACTCTGTAAGATTTATTCTCAATCCAGAATCTACTATTACACTAAACCACCACCAGCGCACCAAACCATGAAATAAACCCTAGCATTCAATCACAGGACCACGGGATCAATAGAGAACTTGCAGGGGTCAATGCCGGTGCACAGAAGGAATGTGTTTCATCCGTTTTAACTACAAAATCTATATATGTGCAGCTTCCAAAACAGCACTGTACTTTTAGGTTTGTGTTATGCAGTAACAGATTCTAAACACTTTAGTGTGCAAAGTCTTAAGCTACCATTAGATTAGTTATACCATTGTTTTAGCAATGCTTTAGTGCTCATACATAATTATTTCTCAGTCTTTTTGTTATACAACAGTATATGCGGTATTAAAACAGGTTTATATGGATACAGTGGAGAGCATTGTTTTTCCTCCGGTTACATTTGATTAAAAGCATTAGGTAGCAACCTTATTGAAATACGAAGCTGACCCTTCCAATCTACAGTCTAAAGAAGGTTGATCAAAAATGGAATTTTTGGAAGGGTAGCAGCCAGTATTTCACTATTATGGAAGCTGCACAAGGTAAAGGGAGAAGCTATGCTAAAACTGACAAAGATGGTATTGAAGTTCAATAGAAAAAAGTATTATAGAGTGACCAAGTCTGCCTTTGTCCATTTGTAGACAATATATATATGGTCATATACCATTTGCTAAATCTACAAATCTAATGGCTCAAGACTTTTGCACAGTGCTGTACATAAGGTTGGCAAATGCTGGTCTATTAAAAAAAATATTATAAATTCATCGGTTGAATCTGATATTACATCAATCTGCTCTTCATTTCATGCTCTATCTTTCTGATATCTGTACTCACTGTGCGGTGTGAGATCCACTTCTCATGGCAGTAATCCTGAGTGCCCCCCAGTTCCTGGGTGAGTTGGGAACGGTCAATGTAATTGTGCAGTTCAGTTACTGAACTAAGCATGATCACCTACAACACACATTGTACATATTTTAGCACACAGCATACTCCAGGGCATATGATAAAATAATAGATATGTAATTAGTGTAGTAATCAAGCACATTGGAACAGTGGATTTGTCTGTGTGTGCATTCATGCAGTTAATGAAGTGGGTAAGGCATAATGACATGCTGACAGAGAACAGTTTGGCCAGTAAGACAAGTGACATGTTTTATAGGCAAATGGTACCTCAGTCCCAAGCAAATCTTTTCTTTCCCATAAGTAATATTGCCAGTCCAATAAATATGTTTCTGATGCCCAGAAAATCCACACTGTATAAACTGTATATTCAGTATGAACTGTATAATGTACATTTGCCTGTCAATACTCACCTTTTAAGACCCATGTAGACACTAAGAATTCAGTACTGTAGATGATAAAATAAAGAAAAGCAGTGTATATCTTCACTGAGCTATGGCTATCATGAATCTGAATCACTGGATCAAACTGTACTGAACCATGAATCATGCATTGTGAATCAAGTTTCAACTAAAACAAGTCAAACAGCTCGATACTTATAAGGCATGTGCGCCAAGTACTGAGCAAACAACGAGAACCGAAACAAATTTTACTGGTCGAAATGTGCAGAGAACCGAAGTTTGGTGAGTTCTGAGGGGGTCAAGAACCAATGTACCACTGTACATATCATATCTGCTAAGTAAGGCATGTATGTATATAAGTATATAAACACTTACCGGTACTTTCATTTTGAACTCATCTTTGTTTAATCTAAATAAGAGGTCGAAGAGGGTGCGCTGAAACAGGGCAGTTGGCCGCAACACCAAAACCAGCTGCAGGTTTCCTGGGAATGAGCCCTGTGAATCACACACACACACACACAAAATTACACTTACCACAACAAAAAACTTTGGGGAAAAAATTTAACATTACCCCCAAATGTTTTCATAAATATAGCGTAACTAAGTATAAAACCAGTATCTCCGTCTGCACAAGCAGCAGACCTGGGAAAGTGGAAGTGTATTGCTCATGTTTAGATGTAATTTGAAATGATAATTATGTGCTGTCTATTATCTGGACTTTGAAACCAACTTTTCATCTGAGGCAAGCATGTGATTTTTTAGACAGGCCACTTACATTAGTGGAAATGGGAGCAGTTACGTTTTCTCACTGCTAATCTCTGCTAACTGTATTAGAAATATTTCAATGTTAATTAACTGCTTTCCTTTCAAATCAAAGAAAACATTAGGGCAATGAATTATGAATAAGAAGGTACTATAAAAAGATTTTGGTCTAATTGCCACTAATATAACAACAAAATTGCTGTGTTTTTGTGCAAGAAGCCAATGTTTTAATTGTCATATTTGCTTTTGACTGGCCTGATTTTCCGACTTTCCCTCTCGCTGAAACGAAAACACGCTAAAATAATTGCTGTTGCCATGACAACAGTCCTTCAACTGCAAGAGCTGGGTACATGCAACAATGGACTCACTGCCCCCTCCTTCCTCCATGTGTGTATTTTTGATCACATGGTTCATCTCAACGACCCCCTGTGTTCATCGACTGTTCATTATGTGGTGCCTCCCACGGGGAAGAATGTCTCCTTAAATATTTATCAGCTAATCGATACTCAAAAGCGGCAAACCTCGACAGCCACTCACAGGTGAAAGACAGAGGCAGTCAGTTAATCATCCATCTGTAGATCAGCTTCAGTCATACATCTGCTACATGAAGGCAAACACTCGGTAGTGAAGAGCGCTCTAGTGGACGATTTCCAAAGTCACCAGCACTGGTGTGCAGGCGCACACACACGCACACACGCACACACACACACACACACACACACATACTGCAGTCTGCCATGCTGAAATGGCTCCAGTACGTAAATATGGCAGCTGCTAGTTCTCCTGGACAGTGCTATTGTTTGTTTTGATTCTTGTTAAGTAATTAGACAGACACTGGTTCTAAGGGGTAGCGAGCTTAATTAGTGTGTCGGATCATTAAATAATGGCTTGTTAGAGTGGACCAATGGTTAGAAGTCAACAAGGACAGTAATTAGCCTCAAATATGTGCATAGCAAAACTCACTAATTGTAAACGTACTATTGGTACTTTATTCTAATGCATAAACATATTTCTGTTGCCTCTTTCTTCCTTTTGGTTTCTACATTCATCTTTGTCCTTCTTTTGTATTTACTTTATTTCTTATTGCACTTTTACCCATTTATTTGACTCACATGTTTACATTTTACTTTACATTTTTGATTTGATCTTTATCTTTCCTTTTCTTATTTTGCCCCTTTCTATGGCAATGTTTAATGACATTTCCATAACCAATTTAAATAAATATTATTAATATTTACTACTTTCACTACTTTTGCATTATCTCTCTATGTTTTGTTATGTGTGCCATCTTAACATGGAGGCAGCCTCTGGCCCCTGACCTCTGATTACCATGAGAAATTGTTCCATTTGAGAAAATTGGACACGCTTGCCCTGGACAAGCCAGTAATAACTGTCATGCCACACATGTCTCCTCTAAACACATCAGGAGAAGAAAGAGGCAGACTATTATCCCTCTTAATAAGATATGTTACTGACACACGTGCTAGCGGTGCTGCCCTTTTTGTTGTTCAAGCGTAGGTTTGGACAACATATAGAGTTTTGTAATTCATTGTATCCCTAGTACAGACACACATGGGAATCTCCTGAGACCATAAAATGCACACAGAATGCACTTTTAATGATGCTAAATGCTAAACCTTAAATCCACTCTCCATTTCTGCTAAAATGAATACAATGCTTACCATCATATGCACGTTTCTGTGTGAGAAAGAGAATGTTTGGGTACAATGTGTGGGAATTACGAGTCAGGTATAAGTCTGCTGCTGCCCAGAGCCACATTTTAAATCATATCTAATCTCTTGCTCTCCCTACCTGAGA
The DNA here is from genome assembly GCA_034780255.1 of Parotocinclus maculicauda. NCBI lineage: Eukaryota > Metazoa > Chordata > Actinopteri > Siluriformes > Loricariidae > Parotocinclus > Parotocinclus maculicauda. The sequence goes on from JAUZSU010018646.1 coordinate 28,698, forward strand.
GACAGAAATTAAAGGGTGAGATGGATGGCTAATGACAACAGAAGTGACTGGGAGCAAGACAAATATGGTGAAAGGAAAATGTCTTTCGGGATGTGTGTTTGGGGTGTATGTGTGAAAGAGAGTAATGGTGTTGGTTGGTGGAGGTTTGTGTGTGTGTGTGTGTGTGTGGCTGGGGGTTGGTCTCCAGGGAGCAACTGCCGTCACACAGACCCACCACCAGTCTAATCAGTACAAAGACCAGAGTACGAAAGCAGAATTCAATTAACACAGACCCTCACCCATACACACGACTAATACAATTATGCTGCTTTGTCTAATCTGGACTTTCCACAAAGAGACATTAAAAAATAATCATACTTTTTCCCTGTATGCTTATAGGTTTCCTGTTTATAGATTTTTTTTTTATCTGCATGCGTCGTGAATGTGTACAACATAGGCAATAAGACACACTTCCTTGTATTTAGGTTTGTAATGTGTTTACATTTATAATGTGTGACTAAACAGCTTTTACAAATGAAGGCTGTTAAATGAATCAGACATATTGTATGTCCTGCTACAGCTTTCCCCAAGTAAAAAAATTGTGGTTGCCTTTGCTGATTTTTGGAAGCCAGGCTTGATCAGAGCAACACAACTACATTAATAATGCATAACCACAAATGGGTGCTTGGGAGGAACAGCGGCATTTTGCTAGCCCAAACCATAGCTATAAAGGGTCAAAGTCCTGGAAGTGCCCATTGGTCATAAGCACAATTATTCTGTGTTACTCAAACATATGCTCTGGATGCTTTGACTAGATAACAGGTTAAAAACGCTGAAGTATCCCTTTAATAACGTAAATCATATCCAGCAAAATAGTCAGGGGATTTAACCCAGTGGCCTTTGACCTCTTTCTATGACCTTTTCTCTTGCACCCTTGATCCTTGGGTGATGCCATGTGACCTGCTCAAACTGCAACATTAAATACAATTCAACTAACGCCAAAAGGCTGTCTTCACCCTTTAAAGCTGTTTACACCCCTCAGAATGCACTGAACCCACTGGGCTGTATCCAGCCATTATGAGTATGCTTATTATACGCTACAAAGGTGACAGTGATGGAGCGACTGTGGTTAGAGCCTTGTGCCTTTAAGGCAGTACCCCCCTTTTGTAGATCAGAATACTGTTGAGCCCCCACACTGCAACACACAGGTAAACATATTTTACTTCCAAAGTAGAGTAGACTTTATTTTAACCACTGGAATCCATATACAAGTAAAACTTCTTATTAAACTAAATAAAATGGCACGTTAAAAACTCAATTTAACCTGATGCAAATATTTGGACTGTGGAAGAAAACCCAAACTGACTCGGGGATGACATGAGAAGGACCCAAGCCACTCCATCCTGGGATTGAACAAAGGACCTTCTTGTTCTTTTTTTGTATTATTTAGTAAGAGTGAATGATTGTTTAAAATAAAAAAAATATATTTTTAAAAAGATTCATAGCAGTAAGATCTGTAATATAACCTGCTTCAACAAGGTGCTCAATAAATTCCATCCTTTCTTGTTGTTTATGACCCTACCATCCAAACATCACAGGTGTACCTAATACAGTGGCAATTGTATATATATGGTTTGGTCTCTATACTCATTTGAGTAGAAACCAATAAGAAGCATTCCATTTCCTTCGCTTCTCTAAAAAAATAACAACTTTAAATGTATTTCAACCTACAGCATTTTGGATTTTAAGGTGCATACCATCATTAGCACAATTAAACCTTAATGAAGAACACTGTGCATAAGCAAACAGATTTGCCAAGTCACCACAATTGTAAAGCCAGGTCCATTGCATGCCAAGTCCATTGCAACCAGCTTGAGAAGCTGTTTATCTGTTTCCAATTAACATACATTAGCATGGGTTTGCATGCATTATTATTTTCAAGCTATCTGGATGAGGCTGTTTGTATAACTTTGAATAACAGTGCAGAATAACCAGGAGCTGTTCACTGGCCCATGGTGCTGAAAGCTTTGTATCAGTTGAAGCAAACCTGTCCAGTTCAATGAGTACCAGGGTCGACTGGAAACGTGCCAGATTTTAATTCTGTTTGATACATTTATTAATAGTGAGAATTGCCAAACAAACTGGTTCACCAAGTTATATCTTTTAAGACTGTCTATGGTTTCATTTCCATTTAGTCTGCTTCAAGTCTTTGTATTATGAAAACAAAAGAATGTCAAGAGTCACTTTTACACTTTGTTAATACCATATATAATTAACAAGCATAAGAATTTGTAATGGTTTAATCAATATCTTACTACCTTAACTGCCTATTGGTATTGGTATCTGGTATCTTAACTGCCTTGTGGTATTAATAATTATAATACGGAATCAAAATCTGTCTTATGTACATCATAATCAGGCCTAAATGAAAGAAAACACCACATTTCTTTATTTTATTTACAATATTACATTTATATGTTACAATACTTGAATTGTACATATTATTTATAATTTCCCTGACGAATAGACAAAACTAGTAAATTGCCCAAATCTATTTAGAAATAAGTGTAGCCCATTAAAATGAAGGGTTTCCATTATTTGGTCCTGATACCTACTAAACTGTAAAAACAACCTTTAACTCTGCCATCCATACATACATGGAATTTCCTGTTTGGTGATGAAGCTCACCTATTGGTTCCTGTGCACATTCAAGTTACTATTTTTAGAAGCCAAAACTTATAATAATAATAAAGTTGGTTGTGATGCAACTCTAGCAAGACTATCACGATTTTATTCAGACACAGAACTGAATGAACTTGCGTGAAACGTCATTTGGTGTAAGTCCTACATTACTGACACAGTGATCCCTACAATCTATAATGACATTAATACAGAAAACTTGGAATCACTGTAAGGAAAAAAAAAACCTGTATAAAAAAAAAAAGTTGCACTGACAATTGCTAATAATCACAGCACAGCCCCATGCATTGCAATCGAACAGAATTGTGAGGTGTCTAGCAATTCCCATCCCTTGTAAATTCTAGTAAACCATCAATAGGAAACCATTTCGATTATAGCTCAGACGTACAGAACCTTCATAGCTTTACAAAAGTAATGAACGTTATAATATTATTGTGCTGACTTTGACATCTCCATACAGAGTCCCACTGCCACTGCCTAGCCATTCATCATTTGCCCCCTCCAAAGCAGCTGCACTACTGACAAATTCTAATTAGGCATAGCTGAATAACACAAAAGAGAAAGATAAGAATCTAAAATGAATTATTATGTTTGTGTGCGTGTCCACAACAAAAGACTTATTGTTTCTTCCAAACAGATGGGATACAGGTGTGGAAACTGCAGGCAATGGAAAACAAACATACACAAAGAGACATTAAAAAAGGAGGCCCCAAAACCTTAATATATAAGAAATTGCTGTAGGTTTTGTAATTACAAAAGCAAGGAAAAAACGCAATCTGTTCTTAGAGTGTAAAAGTGTGAGAGAAAGGAACATCCGTAATGTAGTAGTGTAGTTAAGCACATGTGCACTCAGATATAACGCATATATTTATAACGAGTGTTACAAACCACCAAACATTATAGGCTACATCTCAACACTGGATAAATCGTACAGGTCATATTTAGAAAACTTAACAAGCAAACGCTAGCTCAGTTTTACACACGTGAAGTGCAACTTTTGCTCTATTTTAAATTTTCTATTGCCTTCCATTACAAAAAAAGCGCTACCTTTCATCATGACAGAGAAAGAAACTGTGATGTAGCAACATTACAACACAGCTAAACATGCTTAAAGAAGACAATTTATTACCTTTTATACATGACATCATACATGCCTGTGATTGTTAATCAACAGGACAAACACATTACCATGGGCTAATTCGATTTCTAATAATGCACCTTAATTGACACATTCATGATGGCCAGCCTAGATGTTAAATATCCAAATAAATACTCATTTCCACCAGTTAAACAAGAAAGCATTACTTTAACAATTCTTACAAATTATTTACTGAACACCGTTAAGAAGATTAGCACAATAACCTCTCCCCCGCCGACCAAGTACACACACTGCCTCCATTAAACACCCCCTGTGGATTCTACTCTTTCTAACAGCATAACAAGACCACTGAGAATAAATCCGTCAAGTCCTGAAATGATGGCCGACCATATGAACTGTCTTCACCGGTTATCTACACTTTCAAACAATTACTTTTACTTAGTCAAGTAACAAAGCAAAGATAGAATACACAATTCCAGCATTATTAATATGACAAATGAAAGTATCACACAAGATTATTTTCAGTCATTCATAATTTAAAAGGTATATAAAAGGTAATATATAACCACTTTTAAAATAATTCAGTGTTGTCAAATGAATAGGTTTTTTCTGCATTCTGGATATTCAAATTTGAATGGGGCAGTTTTTAATCAAACAGGCTTTCCAAGCAAACAATGTGCTCTAACAAATAACAATCTAAAAATGAATGAAAGCAAACGTAATACTAAACAATATTTTATTTACCTCTACCTACACCCTAAATTTTCATGGTATTCAGTAGTAAATTATGACACTTGTTTATTCTGCATTATACAAGTTTACACTAAAATAAATAGTAATGAAATGTCCATCCTGTCTAGTCAGAATTTTGCCTACACCATGACTTTAGCCATACGTCATTAAAACCAAAAGGAAAAACCAAAAGGCTGCAGTTAGCTTAGCAGCTATGCTATTTCTCGCCAATAAAGGAAGTGTGTTGCTTTTACTTTTTACTTTCAAGCCATTTAATCCACTAAATAACATAAGATATAGTGATAAGTAATTAGTGTTAATGATTTTGGCCAACTGTATGTTAATGTAAGTGTGTTTAACATTAATTTAGTTATCATTGCAATGATGCAGTATAGATCGCTCTATCAAACACTGGTTAAACTCTTCAGTTCATGATACACTTATCTTACAATGGATTTGTCTGAATATTTCCCCATTGTAAATCAGAGAGCATTATTGCAGTTATACAGTGTTGATTTTATGAGGGTCTGGAATGGATTAATTGAATTTACATTGTTCCTTATGGGAAAAAGTTTGGTTCTTGAAAAGGCTTCTGGAACTAATTAACTGTGAGAACCAACATACCACTGTATACATATTGTAGAGATATTTATTAGTAGAAGTTTAAGTAGTATTAATATGAAACACATCACTTGAAAGACAACAAAGGACAGTTTGCATTTTTCCACAAAAATAATTTTGAATGATAACATTTACTTTTCCACGTCGACTCATAAGTGCATTTATCTGTTCTATTGTTTTACCGTTTCAAAATGCATAACTATTATATGAACAGCAAATGATTTATGATGTGTATTTCAGAAGTACAATCTGACTATAGATTTGGCATAACTATCGAAGTGCAATTGTGTATGCAGTTCACATATATTTTAATATATAGCTGAATTGATTTCCAAGACTCTTCGCTGTAGCATATGAGCGACTTTTAGGGATTCAATCTCAATCTGTTTGTTAATGAAAAACCGACCCTGCATTTGTTTGTTTATCTGCCAGGGTACGTTTATTAGGAAATATTTAGCATTTCTATAATAGAGTCAGTAATGTATAGTGTGACCAGATACTCCGACAGAATGGTGGAAATATATAACATATAATTAATGGAGTGAGCATAACAAACCCAACAATGCATTTATAATCAAGTTTATGTATCAACCAGAATAACAGGACGCTAATATATCAACAGCAATAGAAACCCTGTAAGCATTATTTTGTTTATTTGGCTTCTTTAACGTCGCTATTAGCATCAGTGGCCATCTAAATGACACACACAAGTTTATATCCATACATAAATTCACCTCAAGACTAGTCATATACACACACAAGTCAAGTAGAGTAATCAATTAACACGCATGTCTTTGGACTGTCAGAGGAAATCCATAGTAGAGTACCCATAGTACACTCATGCAGACATGGGGAGGACATGCAGACTCCAAACAGAAAGGACCCAGACTGTGGTAGCCTAGCGGTTAAGGTGTTGGCCTCTGGACAAGAATGTCCAGGGTTCAAATCCCACCTCTGCCAAGCTGCCACAGTTGGGCCCTTGAGCAAGGCCTTTAACTCACAATTGCTTGGATTGTAAGACTGTATAAGTTGTAG